>OMNZ01054588.1:0-13790 GCA_900303255.1 Lesueurigobius sanzi | reverse complement strand
TTTAGACCAGGTTTAAGCCAAGTGTAAGCCAGGTTTAGGCCAGGTGTAGGCCAGGTTTAGACCGGAGCCAGGTGTAGGCCAGGATTAGACTAGGTGTAAGCCAGGTTTAGGTCACATTTTGACCAAGTTTAAGCCAGGTGAAGGTCAGGTTTAGACCAGGTGTAGGCCAGGTCTAGGCCAGGTTTAAGCCAGGTGTTGACTAGGTGTAAGCCAGCTTTAGGTCACATTTTGACCAAGTTTAAGCCAGGTGTAGGTCAGGTTTAGAACAGGTTTAGGTCACGTTTAGACCACGTTTAGACCAGGTTTAGACCACGTTTAAAAGTATATAATAGTAATATGAATGTGATTGGAGTTCAGTTTAAAACCTATTGAACATTTAGCCGAAGTAAAAAAAAACTTTTGTTTTTACCGTGCTATAACAAACACAGCACATGGTTCTTTTGGGACTCTTCCTTTGGCAACATTATACATTTATCATGTGAAGGTGAATAAGGTTTTCTTTTTGCACACTGGATTATTTAACCTGCCGCTGACTTTTGTATTTTTGATGGACATTTCTTCAGCGTTTACCGTTGAGTAGCTCCATTCGGACACATACAAACTGTGGCTCATGAGAAACCATTAACCTTGAGTCCTAAAATTCTAAAAGATTAACCTACCGTGAGCTTTTATAATCGCAGTAATCATAAAACCCGTTAATCTTGACATCCCTACCCCATAAATCTGAACCCAACTGAATTTGTGTAATTGTATGTTTAAATAGTCTTCAATTGGAATATAATTAGACTAATGAAGCAAGTTAAAGTAAAACGTGTATTTTGTTGGTCTCAAAAAGAGAAATGAAACAAAATCCTATTCAGTCCCTGATGTCACATTTGGGACTTTGTGACCCATTGCCTTTCAGTAAAGATTAAGTGAGTTAGTTGTGAGTGAGTATGTATGTGACTGCTCTGTGAGTTCGTGTGAGGCTCTGTATTGTCCCCTGCTGGGAGCCACCAGGACACCGTGACTAGTCTAATGACTGGAGCACCTGGATAGACCATGCCCCTATTTCTTCTGTCTTCAGATTCTATACTGACTTTGAATTACTATTTTTGTGTAAGATTTTATCAAATTAAACCTATATACTTTTTGTACCAATACATTTTTCGAAATCCGTTTTTATTTTACGTTTAAAATGATTTCTATTGTAATCTGCTTTGTAGTCTGCTTTTCCTACGATCGAGGAGGCTGTGGAGAATGTCTTGTCAATACATATCTGTACTCGGCACACAAAGCCATCAATAAGGAGCTGTGTCCTACGGTGTGTGTAATAATGTTGATTAGGCAGGATCTGCTGGCAGCACAGTATGTGATGGCATTGGGTTCTTCACAGCATGGGACAAACTATGCACAGACTCAATGCGTGACTTTTTCTGAAAACATTTCCAAAGTTCTTTTGTGGTGTTTTTTTGTGTGTGTGTGTGTGCATGTCATGACATTTTTGTCTCCACAGTTCGGAGCCGTATCCAACAGGGTCTGGTATCCATCGCAGCCAGAACAGTCATCACTCACCTAGTCAACCACCTGGGACACTATCCCATGTCTGGAGGGCCTGCTACTCTGTCCAGCCAGGTACATACCCCAGGCAATTAAATATGAACCCCTCCCTGCACAAAAATAATTAAATAATAGTTAATAATTAAATTACATGTTTTGCAAAATATATACATAAATTGTACTTCTTTCTGAAATATCAATATTTAGAAGAATGGTTCCATGTATTCCCCCATGCATTAAATATTTTATAAATTAAACCTTCTGTGTACTAATAATTTGTTTTTGTTGGTTAGGTGTGTGAAAACCACGACAATCCATATTGTGAGAGTGCAGATCTTGGGCCTGAACTTTTCCACTCACCAAATCTGCAGTTTTTAGTCCTAAATGGCACCACACTACTCTCCGTTCTTCAGGTATGTAGTTACCTGTAATACATAGGATATTCTATTTATTTCTACTAGTTTGACCTTTATGATATTTTCTTTCAATTGATAGATCCGATCAGAGTCGGGTGTTCCGGGAGGCGGCATGACAGCCGGTCTGTCATCCGCTCCGGCTTGCGTCCGCGTCATTGTTCGAGATGTGGCTGGGAAGCACTCCTGGGATTCGGCTGTGCTCTATGGGCCCCCTCCCGCTACTCCAAGCAGCCCAGCACATAGTCTGCTGTCTCACATACAGGCAACGCACACCACCCATCTCCACCTACACACTCCACCAGGAAGCCGTCCCAAAAGAATGGAAGTGAACAAAGAAGAGGAAGAAGAAAGTTGCCAAGATGATGACAACTTTCAGGAGGAAGAAGAAGAAGATGATGAAGATGAAAGAAAAGTTGTTGAAATGGAAAAAGGAGATAATGGAGAGGATGAAGCTGAGGATGAAGAACATGAAGAAAATAAGAAGGAACAGGAAGTTAATGATGAAACCAGTAAAGGTGAACCAGCATCGGAGCAGTCGCTCGACCCACCTCTGGCTAAGCGCATGTGTCGGGAGGCGGTGCCGGCCTGGGATTCTTTAATGGAGGGCGACGACGCTCTGGATGAAATGCTACAATACATGGGATACTCCAGCCCCGAGTGTCTACAGCGAGCCGGTACATGTTTGTATTTTGTAGACTTTATTGTCCCCGTATGGAAATTTGTCCCCTGCATTAAACCCCATCCTTCAACCAGTGCCTCAGGGCAACCTGTCATGAGCAGGGGCCCCATATCCAGATCTTAAGCCAGGATCTTTGTCAGGAACACATTTGTTTGATAAAGCATGATGTGATAATCAAGGGTGTGCAAAAACATATATCAAATAAGAAAAGATAATCTTCAAGATATTATAGGTTTTTTTTTCTTCAGAATTTCAGATGGAGGGTAAGGGCCCCAGCCACACACACGTTTACCTCAAATACTGTATATCATTAGCTAGATAAATATTTGGATCAGCAATATCTCCATAGGCTCTGTAAACATCTGCCGGAAACCCTGGTTGAACCTGAGCTCTTTTTTTTAGTGTTTCTAGGTTCACAAATTGATCTTGTGGCTTAAAGCCCCTTTCCATTGGCACAAACATTTTGACATATATGACATTTCTTTTTTTCTCCTACACAGGCATGCCGCTCAATATTCCAGCACCGCCTCCAGCCTGTGTTTCAGAAAAGCAGGAAAACGATGTGATTAATGCCATTTTGAAGCAGAGCGCAGCTGAGAGAGATTTTGTTCTTCATGTACGTACCTCCCAGAATAAAGTACCCAGTTGATAATGCACATAATTATTGTTTTATGTATGTCAAATTTTGGTCTTTTCCATTTAACATCCTTCTGACATTGTGAAATATTCCAGAGAGGTGAGGAGTTGAACATGAGGGCCATGCCACATCATGAGCCGGATACAGAGGCACCACAGTCCACCTTTTACTACTGCAGATTACTGATCAACATCCTCGGCCTCAACTCCTGGGAAAAAAGGTGAGGAGCACGAGTCCTTTCTGAAGTCTCCATGAAAGGAGGATGTCATGTCGTTTTTGGAAACCTTTTGTTCGATGTGTGGGAGTTGTTTTTTGCTGCACGGTGGTGACATGCAAATGAGGTAAAGATGGAAGTTTTGTGCTAATTAGGCCTCGTGTTTGCTTTTCACGTGTTGCGTTTCATCTGCTCAATGACTCTGGGTTAAGCCTCACAATGTGAAGGTATCATGATAAATGCGTCTTGCCAGCTAATGGACACTCATGGCTCTTCATACTTAGAATTACACGGCCCGCATTGAGAGCGCACAATAGATTTCTTAACACTATGCATTTATGCCTGTGTGTGTGTGTGTGTGTGCGTATGTCCGAGAGACTGTGAATGTCATAATGAATCCAGTTGGCTATTGATCAAACTAAGCCCATTTAGAGTTTGGATAAAAAGGCTGTAGTTGAAGAAAAGAATGATGGAGGGAGAAGTGGTGAATTAGGATGAATGGGGCTTGTGTATTCATCATGACATAGAAAAACAAAAATTGAAATGGAGCAAAATAATCAAGAGGATATGAAAAAGAAGGAGGGGTGAAAATACAGTATTTAGGTGAATAAACAGGAGAACAGATTAACTAATTATGTGTTATTGGCCCCATCTGTCACTCTAGGTATTCATGTGGGGCATTACCCACATGATGCTGACATTCACCCCTGTGCCGGTGTGTGTCTGCACATGTGTGTCCCCTTTTATGCTTTTCCCTATAATCCAGGGTGTAAATGGAGTCTTTGAAAGCAGAGAATGAGGCCATTACCAAGTATCAGTTTAATAAAGACCAAATTGCTCTCTCTCTACCCGTCTTTATCTCCCGCTCTGTCTCTCTTTTTCTCCTCACTCAAAGAGCAACGAGAATGATGTGTCATTATCAGACCACTCCAAGCTTTACTGATCGAGTCTTGGGTTTATTTTGGGAGTGTCGATGTTAGTGACTGGTTCATGGAAGCTTTTCAAAGGTCTTGGCTAGTTGCATACTTTTTACACTTGATGTGTACTCTACACTTTATTTATAAATTACACGTTAATCACATATCTTTAATTAATTTACATTTGTAAATGGGGAAAAAAACCCATCTTTCTACATGTTTGAATTTGCTTGTAATTTGTATTCCTTTCACATGAAGTCCTATTAGCTGACGATCAAATATTTATCAATTTTATGATGCAGGAGTAGCTTTCATCTGTTGAGGAAAAATGAGAAGTTACTGAGGGAGTTGAAGAACTTGGATTCACGACAGTGGTAAGACACAAAAACATCTTTGTGACTGCTTTACTTTTCAAAGGTGAAAGGTTCAATCAGCTGCTGTACGGAGCAGTTAAGAATTTTCTTAGGTGAAAGCTATTCTCTGTGCTCTCAATTTTTCTTAACTACTATATTTCATGGTCAATAACAAGAATCAATGCCCTATAATTAATATATATATAATAAAATATAAGTGCAACCCCTCACTTTCACTTAACCTCACTGCTGTTCTGTTACTGCCCTGTAGCCGCGAGACACACAAGATTGCAGTATTTTATGTAGCAGAAGGCCAAGAGGACAAGCACTCCATCTTGACCAACACAGCAGGCAGCCAAGCTTATGAGGACTTTGTTTCTGGACTGGGCTGGGAGGTAAAAACATTGTAAAAAATGTAAAACTCACACTGCAGTTTTTAGACAATGGCTTACTGTTGGACTGTTTGTGAATAGGTGGACCTCACCACGCACTGTGGCTTCATGGGAGGTCTCCAGCGCAATCGCAGCACTGGCCAGACCACACCGTACTACGCAACGTCCACCACAGAAGTGATCTACCACGTGTCCACACGCATGCCTCATGACCAGGACCACAACCTCACCAAGAAGGTAACGCTTACTAGCTCGACCACAGAACTGTTTTCATGAGAATATAGGATCTATTATATTTTAATGTCATGCACAGCTCGACCTGGAATTGATTATTGTCAAAGTATTAGTAGTAGTAGTAGTAGTCTTTATTTCGAATTATGTTCCTTATGGATACATAGAAAAATAAAAATAAAATAAAATGAAAACTCGAAAAGGAGTAGGTAGAAGTTTAAGTATAAGTATATTAAGACCTCAACTTCATGAATATCAAGAGTAAGGTCTTAATATTCATTGAGCACACTGAATGGAATAGATTTTTGTGTAGCTGTTCCCAAAATGAACATAAACATTTTTGAGACGAAACATATGGCAAACTAAAATGGAACTTAAGGTTAGAAAGACCTGCGTTTGCAATCGTTTTAATCTTATTCTAAGTACACAAATGCTGCAATAATTCTTCGCAGCATGTTTAATGGGCGAGTGTGTGCTGAACGTGGCTATGTGCACACCTGTCATCCCCCAGGCTCCAGGCACGCTGCACATGGCCGTAATGTCCTTTTAATCACATCATACTTCCTGCTTCTCGGCCTATCATGTCGCTTCAGGCTGCTGATTGGATTATCAGCGCCTGCTCCGACACCATCCGTCTGCCTGATCAGCTGATGGCCCTATCAAACACACACGCGCGCACACGCAGAAGTGGTTAGACACACACTCATGTTCTGTATTCATGTAAAAGCTAACGCCACAAGCATCAGACATGACACTTGCCCCGACTCGTCCCTACTTCTTAAAAGGCAGGTACAGTTGTGAACCAGTTTCTAGTCTCTTGTGTTGTTGGATTGCACTTTTTTCATGTCACGGAGCACGGTTGTCGAGACGCAGACCGACCACTGTGAATCTGAAGGCGTGTTACGGGAGCGCATGCACATTTTTGTAGACATGAAGGTTAATGACAGCGCTGTCTGATGCGTTGACTGTTGGCCACTGCGCACAACACACTGAGCCTGATCTCATCCGTCTTCCAGCCTGTGCTCAATCTTTTGGGCACATTCACTCCGTCTTGTCTCCTCTCTGTCCCTCACATGCTCACTCCATCACCCCAGGTCCACATGGAGCACACACACACACGTACAGCAAGGCCTTGGCTTTATGATTGATACTGACCATCCAGCGCACGCTCTGGCATTGATTTACAGATGTGTATTTATACTCCATACCAAATGTATATTCAAGTACCTCGACTTGACTTCTCCTACTTCTTCTTTCTTTCAGCTCAGACACCTGGGTAATGATGAGGTGCATATCGTTTGGTCAGAGCATTCCAGAGATTATCGCCGGGGAATCATCCCCACGGAGTTTGGAGACGTACTAATTGTCATCTACCCAATGAAAAACCACATGTACTCCATCCACATACTCAAAAAGCCAGAGGTAACCCACTGAGATATAAACTCACTTCTTGAAAAGGGCTTGTTTGGAGCCAATACTTGGGGAAGGAACCAGCTATTTGTTTAATATGCACTAGCCCAGCAAAATAAATAAATAATAGGGAAAACATGGGGAGGAGTGCCTTGGGTTTTTTTTTTTCTTGAATTCTGTCCCCCAACACCAACACCTTTTTTGTGGTACTGACTTCCCGAGCACTTTGTCTCTAGTTTTTCTCACAATCATCCCCACAGAGTTTGGAGACGTACTAATTGTCATCTACCCAATGAAAAACCACATGTACTCCATCCACATACTCAAAAAGCCAGAGGTAACCCACTTGGATATAAAGGCAATAATCCAATTAAACACAGTCTTGTCTAGTACATTTCAGTGTCTGTTTAAAGTCTCCATTTTGCCATGAGACAATGTCAGACATACAGTATAAAAGGTCTTTCTTCACAGACAAACCCTGATAGACATGTCCCTCGAGTCTCAGCTCTGGTTAATGTTTCAGTCTAAAACACACAGACATTATTACCACAGCGACTACAACATAACTCTATTTCAAAAGACTTAACACAATAAAATACTGTGTTTTTCTGTGTGACACAGATACCACAACACTAATGATATAACTGTATTCTCTTTCATTCATTCTACAGGCAAAAATATTGAATTATCATAAATCCGAAAAAAACAAGTAAGATGAGATATTCTCTGGGTTGTGGTCCTGAAAGCACTGCACTCAGTCACAGAGTGCACGGCTTGGAGATCTGGTTCATATATAAATTAAATCAGAGTCCTGACAATAATGGTTATGGTGGATTCCACTAGCAAACAATTGAATGAACCAGTAACCAAAGCCTCCATCACATAGTTTGTAAAAGCTTTGTTAAGACATGTTTGTTTGAATGTCAGATACATGTTTGATGTTTTCCTCTTCTATCATTTACAGGTGCCATTCTTTGGTCCACTGTTTGATGGTGCTGTAGTGGACATGAAGATCTTGCCCACAATGGTCCGAGCCACAGCAATTAACGCCAGTCGAGCCTTGAAATCCCTCATCCCACTGTATCAAAATTTGTATCCTTTTGAGCTCGTCCAAACTCCAGTGGTATCTTCTTGGTAAGCCAGATACACTTACATATTTCTTGCGTATCTCTTTGTTAGTTCATAATTTGTTGTTGCTTTTTTTGTAATCCTTTGTGTATAAATAACTTTGTCAGCCGGTATTAGTATGATTCGGAAGGCCATTGGTCTCCTGCTGAGATGATGGACAGAGACACTGTGTGAGCTTCGTATCTGATGTGATAGTCAATACTACTGCATGATTTTAGCATAAGCATATAAATTTCTGTACATTTCTGTACATCAATTTTTCAGGTTTGCATTGGCTGAAGTGTAGTGTCCTGCTGTGTCTTCGGGCAAAGACATGTTTGCTCCCTGTATGTGGAGATTCTTGTGCTATATGTTATCCTCCCACAGGAGTGTATGGACATGTAGGCCTGAGTGTCTCTGTATGCTCTGTGTGGTCATGTCCACGTGCTGGGTGGCACACATGTACTGGTCAGTCTTTTTAAAGGTGTTTGTGTGTCTGCCAGGGTCCTGGTGTGTATTGATTGGTAGTAGCAGCAGGTCGATGTCTCTGACAGGCTGAATTACAGTAATCAGTCATTATTGACTCTCCATCTCAGAGCTACACACACCTCTGTACTCCACTCTTCAGTCACTCCAGCGCTCTCTTTCCTGTGCCCTATTACTGTCACTGTTCCTTTCTCTCCTCTTCCCCTCTGGCTCTGTCTCCGACCGCCTTGTTTCATTGTCCTGTGTGTTCTACAGTGCCTACATTATCATCTTCATCTTTCTCTCCAATTTTGTCTCTGTTCAGGCTCTTTAACAGCCCCATCCTTATCTCAGTGCCTCTCTGTTTTTCTCTCCTTATCTGATTTCTGGTTTATGTCTTCTCAGATAACTTTACTTTGTTTTCATTCATTTTTTGCTTTCGCTGACTTCATTCATGTCTTTTTGAAAAAGGCAAATCTTTAGGCTTCTTGCTAGAGCGTGTGCTAGATTTGCATATATATATAATTTGAAAGAACTTTTATAATATATGTTTTTTAATACAATATTATATTTGAAATGCTGTTGGGCTAAATGCAAGGTGAGGTTTTTTATTGAAAATTCTAAAACAGTTTGAAACCATACACTTTGGGCCAGGTTTTCGAGTTAAAGGTTATGTGCCCTGTGCTCAGGCCATTGAACTGCTTGGAGAAGCATTACGACTGTATGCACTGATGGTCGGACACAGAGGCTTGTGGGGGAAAAGGTTGGCAGGCCTAAGTGTGTCATTGGTTAACTGGCATTTTTGTCTAGTCTGTCTTCCTCTGCTCCCTCATTTTTGTCCCCTTGGCCCCGAGGGCAGTCCATCTGCCTTTTCTCTTTCTCTGATCTTTCATTCACCATGACTAGAACCATCCAAAATCTCTCAAGCACACATGGAGGCATACACACCACACAGAGATGGTGCCAGGCTGCTGGGGCAGTTGTTTGTAAGCACAGCTCTATCTTGCATATCAACTCACAGATGCAAGAAAATCAGTCCTAGACCTTCAAAGGAAATTTTTTGCAGCAATACAGATAAAATATAATTGTGCCCTATCATAATTTTCCATCTGTCTACCCCACAAGATCTGTTTAACTGTTATGCTTTTTTACTATTCTTTTTAATCCTAGAGAAGTGTCTTTAGATATGTTTCATGACAATAATTATTTTTGAGAAGATTGTTTTGAACAGTGATGCTTGTTTTTCTGTAAACTGTACAATCCTGAATTACTTTGAATGAACACTTTCAAACTTTAGTTCAGTTCTTGGGGAAAGTGCAGCGGAGTCCTCCCATCAGTCACTGCGATCTTGTCACCAGCTTGGGCAAAGGTTCACCTGCGTGTCTGTGCCGCAGCTGCCCGGCCATCTGATCGACATATGACATGGTATAAAGAGTGAATATTTGTGCGAGGGGATATGCGCTGCCCGTGTGTGGCCACCCTCCATCTGCTCTCGGGCGATTATGCTTCTGGGGAACAATGTTGGAAAGATGCTAAGCTCCTCCACACACACAGATAATTCCACTCTGCCAGCCAGTGTTGGTGGGCATTACTGTCCACTACATGTCATCCATTGGTTTACATGTATGTATTTCATGGTGCCTGTGTTGCACCTGTACTGTACATTTGACTCTTTGGATTAGAGCGCTTTCCCGTGTTGTTGGGTCCCGCTGTGGTGTGTGCGCGCGTGGGACATCCCCTCTAGTTGTCGATTGGCAGAGATAGCTGTGCTGAAGCTAGGGTCAGCATATGGCTCGGTGTGATAGCAATGCTGCGCTTGTGTGTGCGTTTTATGGGCCTGTGCGTGTCTCTCTTTCACACTGTGTTCCCACTGAAATGATGGCAGCTCTGGGCATGTAGTGCTATTATCCCCTGTATCCACACACACATAGACACAGATAGAGAGAGCAGCCAAACGCCTACCGGCCCGCATGGCCTCCCTGTGCCAGCCCGCACAATAGGCTCCATTGTCCCAGTGAGGCTACAATCTGCAGTGTGTGACGAGGAGTGTGTGTTCCTCGCCACAGTAGAAAGGTGAGGGCAAAACCTTACAAATTGAAGACATTTTGTTATTGGAGATTCTAAAATGGGGTCATGGTATCCTTTATCCTCTGAGGCACCTATTCACAGTGGAGGGAGCACCTCTTCTGACTTTTCTGCGGCTCAAGTGCTGGCTCCACAAACTGCAGTGACTTGAGATAAAGCAGGTTTTCAAAAGCAAATTGATAACTTTGCATTTGAGAAATTTAAAATGGGTTTGGAAAGTTTTCAGACTTTAATTACAACAATCTTATTAATTCCTTATCTGTTGGGGAAAAAGCTACAATAATACAATACAAACACAAAATATATAATCTTTATAGACTTTAGTCTTTGAATCAACAACAGCAGATGCATTACTCTCACATTTTTTAACATTTCTTAAGTTCCATTTATTGCCAAAGAAACCGAAAAGAAAAGCCTTTATAATGTCCTCAATAAGTAATTGAAGGAATAAACCTAAAGAAATTATTATTTGTCAGAATTCAGCATAATAACATAGGAGTAAATAGGGGGTATGAATACTTTCTAAACCCACTATAGATGAAAAGAAATAATGAGTATAATTGGACGCGATATCTAGATATTTGTTGCTGAAGACGTAATTAGATTGAGGGTAAGAGAATGAATGCAGGCAGAAGGAGGTACTTGCGTTTAATTGTTTCCCGTCGGGTAAATGGAGGAAATGAAAAGGCCGTGGTGTGGAGGGGGGTCACTGCTAATCTCTTCTATGTCTCCTTTGGGAGTTACGCCTTGTGTCGCTGTTTGTGCGTGTAAGAGATATCACACAGAGTAATTAATGTAGTTCTATAGGTATGTTCTTAAGAAGATATACCATAAATTATCGCTGGTGATGTTTGTTTTGTGCTGGTTTATACGTCAAAAGAATATTAAAGGTTTTCTTATTCAAACAAGGATCCTATGGTCTACTCAAATTACACAAACAACCCTCTTCTTTCAAGTATTTCGTTTCATGGTAGTGACAACCATACTCCAGCATAGATGTTCCTTTTTCCCATAAATGAATCTCAGAAGAAATAAAAATCATAGTAAACTGTGAACACCAAATCCAGCATCTAGAGTCTAAATTTTTGGTGTGTATGATTTGCGTAATGACTTGTGTGTGTGTCCGTTAGTGCCTCCGCCCGCACGTCCGCCGCCTTGTCCCCCAGAGCTGTGCGGACACATGAGCCCGAGCCATCAATGGCTTCATCTCACCTTCTCCGCGCAGACCCCCCTCGGACCAGTAAACAAGCTAATCTGCAGTGTGTTGCCGCTTGTGCGTCCCGGAACATGAATGCACTTTGCCAGGTCGCTCATCTCTGAATGTAAGCATTTTCAAGTGATGAGCTGCTTAAGATTCAGCCAGAGAGATCTCAGAGGACAAAGTCTGCAATCTCCAGCTCAAGTTAAAAGTGAGCCACAACAGGTAATAGGCATGACATATTCAGATAAAAAGATTACATTATTATTATTATTGGTATTAGTTACACAATTTATCATTTACAGAACACCATATTAATGTGTTTTTTTGTTTTTGTTTTGAACAACATACGCATTGGAACCTGTAAAATGAGTTTTTCTCAAAATAGCTTTTTCATATTTATTAATGATTGTTAGGTAGTAGCAAATTGATACAATTTCAAGTGGCAGATAAAACCATTTTAATCCCATATTACATTACAATGACACTGACATCAGATAAAATAAATATATCATAAGGGTTAGGATATTGAGTTTCTGCCTAAAGGGACATTTTTATTGATGGAATTGGTGTCCACTTTTATATATTATGCGAGAGAGGATTTTTATAGGTGCATACATGTACCTTGTGCCTTTGGTGTGGGCAAATATGGTTTTACAGCCTTGAGATAAGAATAAAATGAATCTGTTCTAATCTATTATTATTACGACGGCGGGCCCTGTGTGTTAGTTAAATAAGGTTTGTGGATGTGCTGGCTGCTGCGGGGTTCCTGAGAGGCGACTGATGATGCTGCGGTGTGGTGTTTGTTTTCAGCATGTTAGTGTGAAATTTTACAGCTTTAAGAAGTAATTAATTCATCTTTCGCAAAATTTTTCATTTCATTTTATTCCCCCCCTTATTTCTTGATTGGCTAACAGGAAGACGAGTAGGAAGTACGATCGCGCTGGTGTGTGCACTTGCCCCCAACAGTAAGAAGTGCATCAGAGTGACCTATCTCTGTCCCCATCTCGGCCGTACGTGGACACACGCGCACACTCCTAATGAAATCACAAAGCCTCCATATCATTGCTATCACAGAAAGATATAAACCCATTAGCTTGTTCCTTTGGGCATGGACGCGCACACACAGGTTTATCATTACACGCTGTAAAGCTTTTCCAATTGTATTATCCCTCTGATGTCCCCTTCTCTGTTGTCTGTTCCAATGCCCGGGGTGCAGAGGACAGATAGGCTGGGCCGCAGTGCGCTGGGGAGATGCGGCTTGAGATATGGAAAATATGAACGGGGAAATATTTTGTAGGACTAGTGTTTTCTTTACAATTTTGCAACTTTTACCGTTAAAGCATACAGTCAAAAAATGTATGAAGTCTTGGTTTTTAAAAGGACACACATTAAATCCTTGACAATTGCACCAAATTTACAGTTTTATGAAATGTAGTCAATTGTAAGTAACTTTTGCAAATTTATCCAAAAACACCTGTATTGTGTATTGTCTTCAGTAGATTTAATGTCATTTTTTTATTTTTATTTAGACATTGAAAAAATAAACCTTACTTGCATGCTTCTCTTTATGATCCCAAATCATAGGAGGAAATTGTAGGTTTGTCGATTATACAGTTGTGCTCATAAGTTTATATACCCTTTTAATCTTTTGCCCATTTTTCATAGAATCTGAATGATACACAAACATCTTTTTTCCACTCATGGTTAGTGGTTGTGCGAAGCCATTTATTGTCAAAGAACTGAGTTTACTCTTTTGAAATCATAATAAAACTGAAACTACTCAAATGTCCCTGATCTAACGTTTACATGACCTTCAACAACTTCCAGGAAAATTGTTCAGGAGCAAAGAAAAACTCACTTCAGCTGAAATACAGGACTCTCTGACAAAATTGGAGTCTTTGAAAAAATGTGTATGTTTGTTTCAAAATGCACAATATGTAAACTTTTGATCAGGGGCATTTGGCTAGTTTCTAGTTGGAAAGCGTAAACACACAATAAATGGCTTCACGCAACCACTAACCATGAGAGAAATGAAGGTTTTTGTGTTATCATTCATATTCTATGACATTCTGCCGGGGTATGTAAACTTTTGAGCACAACTGTATATTTACCTAGGTATACATTACATGTTTAGTCATTTGTTT
>OMNZ01054584.1:0-11847 GCA_900303255.1 Lesueurigobius sanzi | reverse complement strand
ACCTGAAATGGTTTTCACTTTACAGGTGTATGTATTCATTCATAGTTTTGATGCCTTCAGTGAGGATCTACAATGTAAATAGTCATGAAAATAAAGAAAACACATTGAATGAGAAGGTGTGTCCAAACTTTTGGCCTGTACTGTACGTGCCTTCATGCAAAGAATGATCTCACTGGTCAACAACCCAGTACAGATGACAGATTGAGAATTGTTGTCTGCCACTCTGTGAGAATGAATAACGCGACGCAATATGCAGCAACTGGCCATTTAAAAAGCATTGAATATTTTGATGGGCAGCCACTTCCATTGCGTCAGCCCTCGCTGGGTCGTTCAGCCGGTGACTCAGGCTGCCTTCTCCAGACACAGACGGTTTGTTTGTCGCTTCCTCTTTGCTGCTGACAGAACACAGCCAGTAAATGTGGAGGGCTTGTCCGTATTTTCATCTTTTATCGCTCCAGTTTTGACTTTATGCTGATGAGGTGCCACAGGAAAAGACAATCCTTATGCCAACGTGATAAGTGGGTGGGAATGCAGTTACCCAACACGGTGAAACTTCAGGACTGATAAATGTTTGGGAGTTTAAACTATGTGAAATGAGAATGCACATGAGCAAGAAGTCTGAAATAATAACAGTAAACAGTCCAAAACCCTGAATTTGAACTGTACTACTAGGAAATAGGAATTGGCATACAGTATAATGTGGCTTTTGGACTATATGTGGTACAGGTAGGAGGCACTTTCATGTAATGGTGGATCTCCAGGAGGTCAAAAAATGGGTAAAATGTATGCTCCATCATAATTAAGGGCAATACCAAATCCACAGAACAGCTTGGGAGACGAGTATTTAATGAGGAGACTGGAATGTTAAAAATGCAGAACAATTTTGTGAGAATGTAAAAGATCTTCCGTGTTATTTGGGTCAGAAGCAATCCTTTTTATAGCTACTAATGAAATGTAATGCAACTTTAATGGCAATTTCCTAAAAAGCCTTGAATATTTTACATTTTAGCTGGATATTTTCATTTACATTGTGCTACTGTATTGAGGAATTATAATTACATTTTTGAGCCCGGAGTCTGTGTGGTGTGTAGGTGTGGAGTCAATGTTACCGTGAGTGGACATCATTTACTAATGGTTTGGCCACCACAAAATCCAGACTTTAACCTCAGTGAGAAACTTTTGGATGCCGGAGAAGACTTTGTGCAGGTCTTTTTTTAGTGGCAACTCTTTCTGGCCAGACAGTGAATATCACTACAATTATGTAGAACTGAATTCACTTTCACTGACAGCATTACTCACCAATGAGAGGGCTGCATGGCCTGCCAATATCCCAAAGCTGCTGAGGGTTCTTGCATTGCCGAGGTCGGCCAACTTCAAAATGCAGATTTCAACAGACTCTAAAGGGAGTTCTGAGCTGTTGCATCACCATCACCACAGCATAAAGAGTAAACATGTGAACACATTTGAATTTTCTCCCAAAGTATAAAGACCAATGAACAAAGCTATGCATATTTTAAGTGTTTACAAGCAGAAGACATGACTGTAATTCGTTTTAATGATCTCCTGTGAAGGGTAGACTACAAAGCTTTGGTAATAATTGCATCACCTGAGAAAGAGAATAAGAAACACACCAAATGCAGCGTGACGGATGCAGCTGGCCCTTCCAGGCTTTTGGGCCACAGTGAGCTTCAAAGCCAGACAATGCAGTCCCACGACGAAACAAAACCTTTTATTAGGTGTGACAAAGGCAGCGTCAGTGTCTGGGGCAGCTCCTGTCTCCACCTGTAGAGCCCAGTAAAGCATACAGCAGCAGCAGCAGGAAGTATCAAACACTCATTAAGACACTCTGCCATCTCCCTGATCTCCATCTAGTGTGAAGCGTTTAGAGCATATGTTAAAAATAATGTGTTAAATATAGAGATTGTGGATATTCCCCACATTATTTTGAAATTAATATCTACAAAGCGTATCCAGCCATCCATTTTGGTCTGCTATATCTAGGGCCGGGTCATGGAGGCAACAGTCTGAGAAGCTCTTCCTGGGGGTCGTTCCAAGGCCAGCTCAAAGACATAGTCCTTCCAGCATGTCCAAGGTCCTCCCTGGGGTCTCCTCCCGGTGGAACAAGCCCAGTACACCTCTCTGGAGAGGCGACCACCTGAGCTGGCTCCTCTCGAAGTGAAGGAGCAGCGGCTCTACTTCAAGCTCCTCCCTGGTACCCAAGCTCCTCACCCTATCTAAGAATCAAGTGTGTATTTATTACACATGTGGACGTGGAGAGACAGTCACACACAGTACATGCAGCACATTGTATCAATGACGCTCTGCCGAGTGCAGGGCGAGCTCCTCCTTAAGAGCAAAAACCATAGCTAATCAGACAAAGGAGCCACAGTCCATGATGACATCAAGAGATGCTCTTATTGACACAGACATCCCATGGTCAAACCTTGAGCACAAGATGTCTGCTTTACTGATATGAGAGGCAGTGTGACCGGCACCTAGCCTAAATATATATATTGTTTATGAATAGGCTATTTAGCCTTGTATGAGTTACTAGTGAATAGACACGTAGCCTTTGACCTTCATGACTGACTGTTCAGAGGAGGCCTCTCTGAGCCCCTCTGACTAGACACGCTCACAGCCTTTGTGAGCAAATAAGTATTGATCAATATATTAATTAGGCCAACAGTGTAGAATATCAGGTTTTACCATAACACCGGCAATGCGAACCAACCTCCTGCTACGGTCAGCGAATGGACAGCCCTCCCATGAACGCCTCAAGCACCCGATGGAGGGTATAGAGCTGGTCCAGTTTGCGGCGACTGGGACAAAAACCACACTGCGCCTCTTGAATCCGTGGTTCAACTATCGGTCGAATTCGCAGCTCCCCGCGGAGGCTGAGGAGTGTGATAACCCTGTAGTTGGAACACACCCTCTGGTCCCCCTTCATAAACAGAGGAACCACCACCCCGGTCTGCCAACTCTGAGGTACTACCCCAACCATGACGAGTTGTAACAGAGACGTGTCAGCCAAGACAGTCCTACAACATCCAGAGACCTCAGGTTCTCAGGCTAGATCTCATCCATCTTGCCACCGAGGAACTTTCTCACTTTGGCTTGGGTGATAATAAACAAGTCCACCTGAGAGTCCCCAGTCTCTGCTTCCTCACCAGAAGATGTTACAAAGCAAATGCTACGGCTAAATCATGCATCAAAACCAACATTTAACAGACCTATAACTGGAAAATAATGTTGGCTATGAAACTAAAACAAAATCGAAGATAACTTAAATTAAACCAGGATGATCAGAAGCAGACCAGCACCAACAAAGCTCCATACATAAACAAAGCTTAAACCAGCACTAGACCCAAGATTCATCCGGGACTATTCTAAGCGACAAATAAACTGACATCAGCCTGGCAGCAATAACCCAATCGTCGTGTAATACAGTGGTCAACATCGGAAGACAACATCACAGTGTCTATTATGCAGCTCTACATTACAGTCTCCCTTTGCAGAGACAGACACAATGACAGGCCTGATTAGGTGATTAGGTGCCGTTCCCGCAGTGTCTGTTGGGATGCAGCCTCAGTGTTGTGTGGCTAACCTCATCAGGGCAGATTAGACAGGAGCGGAGCAGGAGGCAGCCACAGGTGACGATGATGGAGGAGGGCACCAAAGGGAGTGTGATTAGTGCGGGGGAATCATTATGTGCCCTTGGTATGAATAAAACATTGCTCCATATGACTGTAATAAGAGATGGGGGCTTTTGGGTAGAGCAAAAGAAGAGATAGTGTAGGCAATTCCAAGATAATTTATTGAGCATCCTTCAACCACCACATGCTGTGACAGGAGTCTATGCATGCCATCTCCTTGGAGTAGGGATGTCAAGATCAGCCGGTTTTACGCTTATCACGGTTATAAAAGGTCACGGGTTAATTGTAAGAATTTTCCCCAGGACTATAAATACTCACTAATTGTCTTTCTTATTCTTGTAAAGCCCTGCGAGGCGACTTTGTTGTGATTTTGGGCTATAGACAGGAACAACGAAAAGGTTAACGCCCACTTTTCGGGAGAGATCTTCACATTTACGTCTGAAAAATAACAATTTATGCGTTTTGTATATTTGTCTGATACAAGAGGAAAGCAAATCAAGAGATCATTTGATCAAATTGGATCAAATCCAAGATCAAATTCAAATGCCTAATTTTTCAGCTTCTTATGTTTCAATCGTGCTTTGTTTTTGACCTATGAACGGCTAAACACTTTATATTGAAGTCCGAACATGCTAATTGTTTACCTCTTGTATCAGCCAAATATACAAAACGCATAAATTGTTACTTTTCAGACGTAAATTTGAAGATCTCAGCCGATGTTTTCCCATTCATCTCAATGGAAGGAGCCTCTGGTGTCCCCTTAGGCTTTTCGTTTACTTTTTACTAACCTTTTCGTTGCTCCTGTCTATACAAAATAAATTGAATTGAATTGAGGTGTACTTTAATTGCAAAATGTTGCCAAAGGAAGAGTCCCAAAAGAACTATGTGCATTTGTTTAAGTCTCAATTTTAGTTTGGCTTTGTTACAGTATTTATATCGTGTCTGAAAATAAATCTTCCTTTGTGCACTTTTACCCGGTCTCGTCCAAACAGTGTTACAGTTGTACTCTGGTTTTTTGTTTGAGCGCGTGCTACGTGTGGAGCAGCCTGACGGTCCGGTCGTAACAGAAAAAAAAGGTAGGAAAAAAGTTATCAAAAACTGGCACTGAAAAAAATGTTTCTTTAGATTGCAAGTTTTGATGCCTGGTGGGTCATTACACAAGACTAAAGCAAGTGACATGGTGGTTCCAGCCGTTCTTGGTGGTGGTCAGAGGCAGCCTTGCTTCCTTCAGTCTACCCCAGGGCTGCTGTGGCTACAATAGCTTAACTCTGAGTATGGAGTGACTAAATGATGCAGAAAATTGTAAAGTGTCTTTGAGTCTGTAGAAAAGTGCTATATACGACTAATGCATTATTATTTTTATAAAGCGAAGTATGTGCTGGAACCAAAAAAAGGGTACTCCTGTGTTACCCAGCCCTAGATTTGATTACACATTCTACCCGTCAATAAAACTTTTTCTTATCTCCATAACTTTTCTAACTCTGGTGGCATTGGCAAAGTCTGCCACAAGTCAGGGGTTGAGTCTCAGCATAATAATTCATGACTGATCTGAGCAGTTTGTATTGGATAACAAATGCTGTAAAAGTTGGCAGGCACTTCCCCCTCTGTTTATTGAGTGCGTGGTGCGTGGTGCCAGAGTGCAATGATCTACTGAGACCTGTGCCATTTATCAGAGCAGGAGGTGGTGGCAGAGCAGCAGAGGCGCCTGATAATTGGAGGCTGCAATGAGGACAAATCACTGTGAGGGTTAGACTCAGGGAGGGATGGAAACTACAATCACAAGTAGGGATTACGAAAAACTTTGGGTTGCTTAAAGAGCTTTATCTGTATTTTTTATTTCTGAATGCCTTTTTGGCATCTAGCTGCACTTCGATCTACCGCAAAAGTCAGCACAGGGGTCCCAACTGGCGGACCTGGGTCAGGAAGTGGCTTTAGGCCGGACCCCAAAGGTTTTCAAATCTCTCACTACACTTAGGGCACATACCGGTATGCAAAACTCACTAAAAGCTAAAAGGCTACAGTGCAAACCGATTTATACAGTATATTCAAGATTCAAGATTCTTTATTTGTCTGTCTTTTATTTTTTTATGGTATATCAGATTTAAACCACTTATAACAGTTTCTAAAGAACATTTAGGTACAATGCAAGTTAGGTGCAATTAGTATAAGGGTGTAACGATACATATTTACAGTAATTGATGTATCGATATGTCTCCCTTGCGATCATCCAGCTGTTACTTTTGTTAGTGTCTCCCAGTAATGTTTACTCAAATAAATTCAAGTGAAAATGCTTTGTAAATCAAAGCATTTTCACTTTAATTTGTATAGCTTCTTTACAGAAAAAGCCAATGTTACTGTATCGAAATATTGTATCGAAATATACTGTATCGTATCAAATTGTATTGTTTAGAAAACGTTTTATATCGAATCGTTTGATCTCATATGGATACGGATCCTATAGGTCTAAAAACGAATCATTACACCCCTAGCAATTAGATGTTTTGGGCTTTATGAAACATTACATATATGGGTCAGATTTTCATTTTCTACACAATTCTCCCATTTTTGGTCTGTCCTCTTTCTAATAGTGTCTTTTGTGCATTTAGAACTGATGAAAGTTATATTTCATGTGGCCTGTGGTGATGACTTCAGTTTCAGGTTTGGGTGC
This sequence comes from Lesueurigobius sanzi, assembly GCA_900303255.1. Classification (NCBI taxonomy): domain Eukaryota; kingdom Metazoa; phylum Chordata; class Actinopteri; order Gobiiformes; family Gobiidae; genus Lesueurigobius; species Lesueurigobius sanzi. The sequence goes on along the minus strand of OMNZ01054584.1, from coordinate 5,526 downwards.
TTGGTAATGGACCATACTGTACTGGCAGGCCTTCATTTAACAGACAGTATGTGTTGTAACGTGAGACTCTTTTACTTTTACACTGCCTAAATACTACACAATCAAAGCAGAAAACGTATATCTTTCATCTTCATTTAGAAGGTGCCTGGGGCTAGTATGTTGGGCCAAAGATTTTGGGTTTACTGTACTCCATGCTACAGGTTAGAACTCATTTTAAACTAAAATAAAAGTGTCTAATGTTACACAACATTTTGGCTCTTCCTGTGCTTATTTTTTAACTGTTTGTGTGTTATTAGGTATTAAACTCGTTATCATCATTTTAATTCAGTAATCCAGCACAGTGATTTGGTGGATTCTCTTTTTTAGTTTGGTCTGTGGGGGAACATCGCTTGATGTTAACTTTGCATGACAAAATGATTGTTATCGTTGCACCAAAACTGACCTGCTCCGACCACAGGTTGTGAATCACGATTTTCTGGAGCCAATATGTTGGTCTTGCACTGTAATAAAGTTTTTTTTTAATGAATATTGAATTTTAATTTTTGGCTGTCTGGTGAGAATTGTGTAGTAAATAAAAATCTGACCCATAAATATATATATATTTTTTTTTTAATAAAAACACAAAAACATGCACCTAACACATGAACTCTAGGCTATATTTTCACCTCCTGGCACCTGCAATAAACATAATCTTTTCGTGATCAAAAATATCACACTTTGGACGAACTTGCCAGGATGACTACGTTTCCCGTGATCCTCCACTTCGGAGCTTGCGCAATATGTTTTTCTCGGCCCTGGCTGCTTGCAGTGTTTGCTTGTTGTTGTAACGTAAAGGAAGACAAAAAGGAAGAAAACAACTGCGTTATCCCTGTAAACCTGTCGCATGAGGTAAACTGGACATGTTTTTCACTGTCTGTGGATTTGGCGATTTGAGCGATTTGTTTGAGAACTGTCTTGGGCATAAATATGACTACAATGCTAGCTACGTGCTAAGTTACTTGTTTGGCGTTAGCTAGCAACACAGATAGACCTATAGATACCTCCACAGACAGGCGAGCTGGGACAAAACGGACCATTGTGGCACGTTGTCTCACTGAAAGCGGCTTATAACAGTAAGATTACACGTTTATTAATGTGTTATAAGGATCTTTTATTAGGACCAAAGCTACTGAACAACATGCAAGTCCTGAGTCAGTCAGCTTGCCCACAATAACAAGCAAGAGTAAATATAAACAACATGGCTATCTAACCTCAAAGAGAACAAAAGAAGTCCATTTGCATTAAGTATTTCAACTTGATGTCTCCATTGGTACATGTGTTATGACCTATTTTCTTAAAGATCTTATTGTTTTACTAGGTTGCTGGGTGAGCCCCTTCCTGCCATGAGAGCTGACCACAAGGTCCTCAGTCCCCCTTCCTTGTGCAGTTGATGGATCTGCAGCTGGTCCAGAGATGACAGACAGCGTCAGGGCCTTCCTCCGCTATGTTGCGATGGTAGATATTCTTTGTCAATAGGCAAGACAATGAAGCATTGTTTTGTATGCTTTGTAGTTGGACCTTCTCAGTATATCCAGCCAGAACCTGGGTTTGGTGTTTGTGCAGTGATAAAGGAATAGCCCCCACAAAAAAAGAAAAACAATAACATCAACAAACAAACCAACTAGGGTTTCTTTAGGCTATTTAGACCACTTTTATACATTAAAATTAACTTGAGCTGTGTTTCTAAAGGAAATATATCTGCTTGAATGTAGTAGTCCCATGTAAACTCAATGCTTTTTAAGACAACTGCTAGTTACTAGTTAGTTAATGTGACGTAATGTGATTAGGGTTGGTATATTATCTATTAGTTAATAGCAACTCTACTGGTGCCTCTTTGCAGTCAATATTATGTTTCATTAGCCTTTCTATAGTCGAGTTTTGACCTATGTCTTCCAAATTAAAATACCAACATTAACAGAAAAGCAAATTTACGTCTTACTTATGCCTATGTCTTCCTCTGGTGTTTAAAGGGGATCAAGGACTCCATTTTGGGGATTGGCACAATCTCCAAGCTGGATGCCCGCATTCAGCAGAAAAGAGAAGAGCAGAGGAGAAGAAGGGCCAGTGGGGCGTTGGCACAAAGACGGGCACAGAGTGAAGAGCGTAAACCTGACAAGTGAGATAATGATTGTTTTAACCAAATGATAGACCGTATGAGTGAAATTAATATACTTTCTTTCCATAGTGAACCAAAAGTGGCCAGCAGAATCTTTCAGTGTTGTGCCTGGAATGGAGGAGTGTTCTGGGTAAGACAAAAGTTTACTCATAATTTTATCTGACGGTTATTATCATAACATTTTGAAACATGTCTATTTTATTCACAGCTCAGTCTGCTTCTCTTCTATCGGGTGTTTATCCCACTGCTGCAAAGACTGACTGCAAAAATCATTGGTATGTCTTTTTTGGTTATCTGTTTCTTGTGTTTTAAAAATAATAATCATAATAATAATAATAATAATGTGTTTAATACTCTTAGGTGACCCCTCCCTTCATGGCAGTGTGTGGTCCTGGCTAGAGTTCATCCTCACATCAGTCTTCAGTGCTCTCTGGGTTCTCCCTCTGTTTGTCCTCAGTAAGATCGTCAATGCCATCTGGTTCCAGGTTGGTCCTACTGTATTTACATATTTATAACCAGTTTAGCAGAACCTAACTGTTAATTAATTATGTTTTCCGCTGTAGGACATTGCTGATTTGGCCTTTGAAGTGTCTGGTTGCAAAGCTCAACCGTTTCCCAGTGTTAGTAAGATCATTGCAGACATGCTCTTCAACCTCCTCCTTCAGGCACTGTTTCTCATTCAGGTATTTCAGGCATATCCTTTTGTTATTTGTTTCAGAATGAACAGTGCCATGTGTGTGTCATTATATTGTTTTGTTCTCCAGGGTATGATTGTTAGTCTCTTCCCCATTGATGCCATTGGGCAGATGGTCAGTCTGCTTCACATGTCTCTGTTGTACTCCCTCTACTGCTTTGAGTATCGCTGGTTTAATCACGGTGAGACAATTGATAGTATTTCCTACAAAAACAAAACCACCTATTACTAATAATGTAATGTATGTCTTTCGTTAAAAGGAATTGAAATGCACCAGCGCCTTTCCAACATTGAAAGAAACTGGCCTTACTACTTTGGTTTTGGTTTGCCTATGGCTCTGCTGACTGCGCTGCCCTCTTCGTATATAATAAGGTACAGTCGTGCAAAAGTCAATTTATACTTTAGTATGGATGTGAATATGAGCAGTCTGAGTAAACGAAAAACAAAACAAATTCACTGTCTTTAGTCATTAAATAGTGGTCATATTTATGGCTGTTTACTGGGAGGACAAATCATTTTTAGTGCAAAAATATTTCACTTGTATAGTCTTAGGCAAAAATTCTTCAGTCTTCATCTGTACTCTGAAGTGTAGGACCTTCATCTGTACATCTGAAGTGTAGGATGTTTCGATCTTACTCCAAAGATCGTCATCAGCTCATCAGTAGCTGATGACGATCTTTGGAGTAAGATCGAAACGTCCTACACTTCAACTACAGAGTACAGATGAAGACTGAAGAATTTTTGCCTACGATGGACAACTCCTGTACGACTGAGAACCTTCACAAACTTGTGTAGTCTGTTGCTGTTGTGCTAATTAATTCAGGGTACCGCCTCGTAAAATTGACCGTTCACCTTACAGAGCCGCTCAAAAGAGCAGATTCAACACTACAATTAAACATACCCTCTGTTTCCTTCCAGTGGCTGCTTATTCTCCATTCTCTTCCCCCTATTTATCATCAGCGCGAATGAAGCAAAGACTCCAACAAGGCTCTAGTGAGTTAATTTTTAAACTTATAATAAAACATATCTGTATATTAATTCAATTGTCCTAAATACATTTGTGCTTTAACTCTCGTAGCCACTTCCAGCTGCGTCTCTTCTCCCTTGTTGTACTGATCAGCAACAAGCTGTTTCACAAGACGGTCCACCTGCAGTCATCTCTGACATCATCTGCCTCCTCAGAGCGACTGTCCACAGCTCACATCTCTCCGTCCCGCCAGCGCCCCCAGCCCACCCAATGATGGACCCGATGAAGGACACTAAAAACAAGCCAATTCACCTGCAGTGAAAGAGGCTTCTGTCTGAAGGACTGCCTGGATAAGAAGGGCTATGATGTTTTAAGCCCTCCATGGAAATGTTGAGTTTCAATTGCAGCATCTGGCATCAACACACAACAATCGACTGCCCTGTGCCTCACACTCAAAAACACATTATATATAGTTTTTGACTTTCTTTGAACTTCATTTTATTTTCTGTATAATGTGCCATTTGAGTGACCCTCTTTTAATAAATTACAGCACAAGATGACACCATAGAGGTTTGATATGTACAAACCAAGGTGATGAAAAGAGCATTGAACTTGTATGGAGTGTTTGCTTACATACAGTTGGTATAGAAAGTGTACACACCGCAGATGAACATTTCTATTATTATGAATAAAGAGTTAATACCATGTAGCCCCCACTTTGGCAAGTTTCACAGCTGGTAAACACTTTTAGTAGACAGTCTGGGCAAAAATCCCTCAAACTAGAATTGACAATTTTCAGTGAGAAACCTCTCAGTCCAGAACTGAGAGGTTTCTGGCCTAACACTGCTCTTTGAATGTCTATCCACATTTTTAGGTAGGTCATAACAAAACCTTAAGACTGCACTTCTAGAAATTGTCCTTCATCGATTTTGAGGTATGTTCAGGATTATTCTTAATTTGGAGAACCTGTAAACCAAGCCCAAAGCATGATGGATCCAGCCCCATACCCATACTCAGTAGTTGAGATGATGGTGCCCTTTCTACCTCAAACATACCTTTGCTCATTATGGCCAAAACGTTCTACTGTGACATCCTAACGTTTAGAATAACATTTAGACAAGCCTGATGCGTTTTGGAAACAAAAAAAAACAAGAGGTCTAAATGGAACTTTGTCAATAGAAATAACTCGTGGAAAGACTAACCACGTACTTCATTGAAATTAAGGATCACGGGCGGCTCATGTATACCTAGGGCTGGGTACCGTTAAACGATACCAGTACAGTATCGAAAAAATAATGAAGGTACTACCGGTATCGAAAAATAAATTGGTACCGAAAACAGGTACCGAAAAAATATTTATCTTTAGAAAACAAATTTCTCTTCCTGGTGGATCTGAGACTGCAGTAAAGAAAGGGCTAAGGTGTTTCAGCTCAAATAAATGATAAAAACACTAAAAGAAACAGTATTTTACAGAATAAATGATCATTATTGTTCTGTTTTATGGTTCTACAACAAAACTAAACATCAAGCACCAGGATAAATGACTCGAATATTAGTCTTGTTTAGAGCAGTTTTGACTAGATTAGGCACATTTACTACTGTCATCTACATTATTTGGTTTATTTCATGACAATTTTTACTGATTCTAAGGTAATCTCACTTGAATTAGGAAAATAAAACTGACAAAAGACCAATTTTCTTACCCCATTG
>OMNZ01054583.1:25049-45207 GCA_900303255.1 Lesueurigobius sanzi | reverse complement strand
CCAAGTATGTCTCCTGATCTGAACCTAATCGAACATCTGTGGGGGATTCTTAAGAGACAAGTTGAGCATCACTCTCCAGTGTGCATCCAGTCTCTAAAAGAGGTCATTGTTGAAGAATGGAAAAACATGAATGATGCAAAATGTTGACACTAAAATGCTGTCATTAAAAATCATGGAGGCCATACAAAGTACTAGATATAGCAGTTATTGTTGTGTGTGTACTCATTTCTGCCTCACCCTAATTTGACAAAACTGTAAAATGTGTAATCCAACTTGTATAATTAACCTTACTTTCTTGTTACAAGCTAACCAGATGTTATACATATTAAGTCTTAAATTCTTTGTGTGTTCATTGAGAAAAATGCTACTTTTCAAAGGGGGTGTACCCATGTACGCTGTTGCTCTGTATATTTTTGCAGTGAAAAATGCAGTATGAGCAACCAGCATCAAAAGTGGACATCTAAATGAGATTCTAGGCATATGTTTGTGCCCACTCACAGAAAAATCTAACTTGAAAAACAGTGACAGCATGACATCCAAAAGGCTTTTTCTCAAAATGATGGCATCTCTCCAAGGACTCTTTCTGTCTTTCCCCTGAATCTCAGCTCATCCATCCAGCCTTGGTCACAGTGGGCAGAGGTCACTCAGTGTCTAGCATGCCCCGTGGCAGCCCTATGCATTATGTATTAGGCATTTCTATGTGGATAATGTGCTAAAAAGTGCCCCCTGTCTGCCCTTGTTATTCGAAACTCTCTGACAATTAATGATGACAGACACCGGGCTGCCAAATGTCCCGTGCAGGACACCGTAGGCATTTTCGTGGTAACAGGAGGGGAACAACATCTGGCTGCTGAATGCTGTGCTGATTCGTCAATCTTAGAAATACATTTGGTCTTATAGTTATAGCAGTCAGCTGTTTCCCCAAAGTACTGACGCCTTATATTTAATGCAATGTCAATCATGCACTATAAATACTGCCAATAATGACTTTTTAAATTAAGCGTGGGGAAAGTAAAATGAGATTGTGCAGTTCAGCTGATGACTGTAGCGTTAATCAGAAGTTGGCGGTGGAGCATTTTTCAGGTCAGTGACAAAGACAATACTCAGGAAACTTGGAATAATGTCAATTCAACATGTAAAACAGTGAGACATCAATGTAAATATCACATACAGACCCTGTCTGCCTATCACAGCACTCAATTTGATATTGACTTCCAAGGACCACATTATGTATGATATTTGTGTGAAGGTTTTGCATTAAAATGCAAATGAGAAGAGCGGTCAATAGTTTGTGAGTCACTTAGGTTACAACTGTCCAGCAGCGTTCTGTCTGACCTTGGTTTGAACGAGAAAAAACAACTCCGCTTTTAAGTGTCTTTGACATTGTGATTTACAAGGGAAGTGAAAGGAACTTCTCGGGTAACAGACAAAGTGGAAATAATAAAATCCTAGTTTTCTATGACCACAAGCCCAGACAGAACTGTAAGTACTATGGTAAAAGATATATGCTGAATACTCCTCCTCAAACCTAAAGGTTCTGAATTGATCAGCATAAATACAGCTTTTAATCATTATACCTTCCTCAACCTATTCATTCATCTGTTAAAGACATATCTAATAAATATCATTGTTTTCAGTTCACAGTGCACATTTTATACATGTCTAGAAGTATTAACAATTGACAAAAAATATGAACTACTAAACCAACACAAGAATCACAAGAATGTAAGAACATTCAGAGATAAAATATGAAAGGTTTCGCACGTTTCATAAAAGGACTCCAAGGAGAGACAAGGTGTTTGCTAAATGCGCCCATTCAAATGACATGAGTTGATCAATTGTGATCATGCGCAGTATTATAAATGTCCAAGGCGTTGAGGGCTCACATAAGTGTCATATTCGATCTCTTTGGTAATAAGTCTCAGTCGCTCAGTCTGCGTTTCCAGTGAAAGGAGCCAATCTGTGGAACTCGTTTCCCGTTGAAATAAAATCTCCGACAACTTTGAAAATCATGGATGTGCCAGCAGCAACAGTGTGTCCATGTTTAATATTGATTCTCTGTCTTGTCTCTCTCTCTCTCTATCTTTTGTATCTGTCCCTATCAAATAAACCAAATAAATAAAAATAAGTAAACAGCACAGGTATCCACTTCACTGCTGAGCAAGTTCAACGAGACGGTGGACTGGAAACCGATGCCCTTTTTTTCCACCAAACTTGTTAACAACGCTATAGTAGTTATTTCCTACTTTTTCATTCAACTCAGTCAGACATGGCTTCAGTGGAGAATCTCACACCCACGCTCTTTCATTTAGAGCATTTGCATCACAAAGAGCTGAAGTTATCCACAGATGTGAGCGCTACACTTGTGGGGCTGCACTTTACCGATGCAGCAGCAGTTGTTTAATGGCTGCGTCAGTGCCTGCTTTTATGGTCTCCAATGTTAAGAGGCCCTTCCCCACAATGACTGCACATGGAGGTGTGTCAGTGCAGGTGTGTGCTAGTGTGTGTGTGTGGAGGTTTATGGAGGGGACGGCTCATATCATAGATCACAACATATAGAAGCTAGAGGTGCCCAATATCATGTACAAGCAGTGTTGGGGAGAATACTTTGAAATTGTATCCAGAATACTGAATACTTGTACTTAAAATGTATTTTGTAACATATTCCGTTACTTTGCCCAATCAGCGTACTGCATTCTGAATACTTGAATACTGTAGTAACACTTTTACACCAACTGTTGTCTGTCTCTTCTTTCTCTCTTCTTTCTTTCTCTCTGTCTCTCTCCCTCCTCTCTCGTTCCTCTCTCTCTCCCTCCCTCTCTTCTTTCTCTCTCTGTCTCTCTTCTTTCTCTCTCTCTGTCTCTCCCCTTCCTCTTTCTCCCTCCCTCTCTCTGTCTCTCTTCTTTCTCTCTCTCTGTCTCTCTCCTTCCTCTCTTTCTCCCCTTCCTCTCTCCCTCTCTGTATTCCTTTGGTATTTGAAAAGTAACTGTATTCGATCCATACTAATTGTGCTGAAGGGCCTAAGCCTTTAGCTCTATGCTCTTCAAGGGTCTCTTGTGTTGATTTGTTAGTATCATGCCAAACTTAAAAACATTTGTTACTGTGTCTGAGCGTTGATATTTTAGGTTTTATGAATTGAAATGATGCGTCTGTGAGTGCCAGACAAAGACCATTAATAAAACACTAGCTCGGACATAACGCTTGTTGACGTGGCAAACGTGGCGGCCATCTTGTGATTGTCCGCTGAGGCTAATGCTAATAGCTAGTAATGTAAAAACGCAGACACAGTTTTCGTTACTAAAACGTCAGAATTTAAGATACAGTAATTTTTTTTTGGGACATGTGTTGCTGGTAAGTCTAGGTATCTCAATTCTTTCATTCTACTGTATCACTGTCTCAACTGCACTAGCTAAATATTGGTCAAATTATGTCTATTTTATTCTTTCGCAAAATTATTATTTATTATTATTATTATTTTTTAGCACTAGCTACTTCAATGAAATTATAACATGAAAGATATGAAATCAAACAATAAATTCAAATATTGCAAAAACTTAATTTTCTAGCTCCTCTAGACATAAGGTCAGTCAGTATTTGGAAAAAAGTGATGAAATGAACAAACAATTATTTTAAAAACTTCCATTTTCTATTGGTTTACATTGCACTTTAGGAACAAAAGGACAATCACAACATGGCCGCCAGAGCTTGCCATTCGTTCCAATGTATTAATATGGCCATGTCCTATCTAGAGTTTTATTAAAGTGTTTTGAGCACCAGGGCTGATGAAGATTTGGCCTGGATCGCCCCCTGCAGCCAAGAGTGGGAATCACATGGTAAAAATAAACTTTCACTTTGATTTAACCATGTGGCAAGTCACTCAACGGAGTTGCTGTGCCTACGCTTTGAGCACAGATCGGCTCAGAGTTGATCCAATATTGGACAATTGGCTTTAAAAATGTGGAGGACAGTTTGGGGGTTTGAACAATTATGTAATTGTACCAGGAAGTACAAAACAAAGCACTGCAGAACGCAAACAGTGATTCAAAACTGTGTGAGTGAAGTGAAATACTGCTCCTGGTCTGTTTTTGACGAGGGAACAACGGACTTTAAAAGCTCAAAAAGTGGATTGTGCATGATAGCCTATGTCTGTCTCCTTTAAAATACAATGCTGGTGTTTTTGGTATTTTCCTCCTTACATATAAACCATTGCAATGATTTACTGTATTTATCAACAGTGACGTGTCAACTAACCTGCACTTATTTTGTTAATTTTGTTAATGTTAAGGCTGAAATGTTCACTAGTAGCATGGTGGTTTCTATTTTTCTTCCATTCCATCCTGAGCTCTATGGGACAAACAACAAAAGTACACTTTAGACTGCTTCATTGCATATACCATCAGGTGTGAGTGAACACATCTGACTGCCTCTTCCATGTCTCTACAAATTTATCATTTAGTACTAGTGGCTTTTTGAATAATCCTCCAGTTTGGATGTAATGGATTCAGCCAAACCTCTGCCTTATCCCACATGTGCTCCCTAAATCCACAGATTATGACACAAAATACTTTCTCTGCTGCATACTTGTTCTTCTGTCAAATTTGCTCTTTTAGGATCACAGCCTTTTGCAGGAATTACACGACTTAGCTAGTTTTGCTGACTGTGGGATCATCACAGGTTCATTGGGGGCTTTTTGGCTACACAGGTTTATTACTGTAATGAAGCTCACTAAATCATGACAGGCACCGAGCAATAAGTCATTTTTAAACATGTCAATCTTCAGTCTCATCTCTCTCTTTTTATCAAATATAATATATGGTATCTTTTTTGATTTAATACTTTTTGTTAATTAACTTTTTTACAGCACTTGTGAAATTTAAGGGGACGCAACTGACCTACTGAGTCACGTGAAGTGAGGGTACAAACTCATTTACAATTTTTTTTATATACTTGGAGGATAATCATCGCTGCTCCTGCGAGAATTATTCACGTTCACATATTTCGTCATTCAGGCATTTTGCCGACTGTGCAGCGTGAATGCCTGAATGACGAAATATGGCCTCTAGAGGCGCTTAACCTGAAAAGTTGCACAGTGTTGCTTTAAAATTATTACTTCAAATCAACATCAGTGCTCATTTTAACAACAACAAACAAATTTTAATGTAGTTTAAGTCTTAGTTGTTTGACAAAAAAATCTATCTCGGTTCTTGTCAAGATTTAGTAGATTCAAACCCCCAAACGGTTCTCTGCATTTTTAAAGCCAATAATCCAATATAGCCGTTCTGTCTCATAGCATGGACACAGCAACAATGTAGCAATACTAGCCACATGTTTAAATCAAAGCTAATTGTTTATTTTTACTATGCGATTCCCACTTTTGGCTGTAGGAGGCGAGACAGGCCCAATCCTCATCAGCACTACTATTTATGAACACCGTGTCATCCTCACAGATGCATTATTTTAATTAAAAAATATATATATATATCAATGCACAGACATCCTAAGCAAAGGATGTCTGTGCCACGGAAAAGGCACGAACAGCCCACTGCTTATACCAGGACCTGGGCACATCCAACAGCATCTGAGAGGAGGATCTGAGGGCTCTGCTGGGACGGTGGACGAACAGAAGCTCAGAAAGATATTGAGGAGCATGTACACAATAGGTACATTTAATTTAAACCAACATTTATTTAATTATGGAGTTAGTTATTTAGTTATTCAGTCACAGATGCCCATAAACCAGTGTTGATGATGTTGCTCTCAGGCCTGGAGCTTATAAATGCATTTACAAAATCCAAATAAGCAGCACAAATCTGCTTACAGCTCATTGTCAGCATCACTGTGCAAAGCCTCAACAATATCTATCTGTCAGCACCTTCATCCATCTACGTGGGCCACTTTGGGGTGACGGTAGCACCCAGAACAAAACCATGTTCGTTCGGGCCGGCTCTGTGGAAATACGTGATGGAGTGCTCCGCTCAGCAACCTGGCAGCGACGTGAACAAATTGATTTTCTGACAGATTAAAAAAGATTAAACCAGCCATAAAAACAAGCAGGAAAGCGCCTAATGGACCATATGTGCACAATAAGCTTTCATATGTATTCTTTTGCCGCCACTCCCCGGGCTATCCATCATATTTACAGCGACAGGTCACAGGACACGCTAACGTGATTGTCGTGACACCAGTGCTCTGTCCTTGGAGCGGTTTGCCACACAATTTACTGAAAAGTGCTTTAAATGCTTATCTAGGATTGGTAAATCATAGCTTGACTGCTCTGACGCCTATTTTAAAAGAGCTACTTGGGTTCTACATCAAGCAAAGTGTCCAAGAGACTGTACAAGCTGAGGAAATGTCAAAATAAGGCTGCTGCTATGTGATTAAAGGCACATCAGTCGAAGCGTTACTGCAAAACCATGAAAGCTTTTTGACCTTCTTTCTTAATGACAGAAAATGAACAGATGTTGAGATCAATCAACAATTTTCATTAAGGCCTTTGTGGCCACAGCTGCATACAAATAACTGTTACTAATACAATATCAAGCAACATGTTGAGAACAATTTGTTAAAGTTCTTTTAGTGAGACAGGAGGTTTGTTTTACCTGCTTGACTAGTTTCAGCTAACTTCCTGTAGCCTTCATCAGAAGGGTCACAAGATGGTGAAGTGATGTGTCTGAGGCTGCTTATATGGGTTTGCCATTTAGCAGGGGAAGCTTGCACCCCCTACTGACTGACGCCTTCTCCAGGACCGCGTCCCAGGTGTGAGAAAGGGTGTACGCTCTGCCATCCCGGTTCATTGATGTTGGTGCACGTTTCCTGATCTCGATGGCTTCTCGGATCCAGCCGTGGTACTTGTTACTTTCGGCCCGCTTTCTTCTTTATCTGGGCCGGGTCGCAGAGGCAACAGTCTGAGCAGAGATGCCCAGAATTCCCAATCCACAGGGGCCTCCCCCCACGGGGACATGCCCAGAACACCTCTCCTAGGTGCCCAAGCCACCTCAGCTGGCTCCTTTCAACATGAAGGAGTAGCAGCTCTGTTCCGAGCTTCTCCCGGGTGACTGAGCTCCTCACCCTATCTCTAAGGGTGCGCCCAGCCACCCTGTGATCATTTTGGCTGCTTGTACCCGCGATCTTGTCCTTTCGGTCATAACCCAAATCTTATCACTATAGGTGAGAGTATAGGAACATAGATTGAGCAGTAAATCGAGAGCTTCGTCTTTCGACTCTGCTCCATCAGTCCCTCACTCGTGAACATGACCCCGAGATACTTGAACTCTTCCACTTGAGGCAAGGACACTCCACCGACCTGGAGAGGGCAGGCCACCTTTTTCCGGTTGAGACCCATGGCCTCGGATTTGGAGGTGCTGGCATTGTCCCAGTCCATAATGTGGTTCTCCCTCTTACAGTGATCGGATATTGTTCTTTTATTGCTCTTGTTTGGCAGACAAACAAGAGCAATAAAAGAACAAGCACTACAGGAAACCCTCAAATCAGCCAGGTCCGCGCACAGATGGTCAAGTATGAGCATTCTATTACATTTGTAATACATTTAGACTTACAACTTTCCAAGTACCATGGCTCAAACCTGAAAAAAGGAATCTCCAAATAAGTAAAATCTTCTCGTTTCCATTGATTTGAGTAACTAATTTCAAGGAATTAAAGTAGACATGTCATGCATATAAATCTTAAAAACGTTAGGATGCCATTGTCTGTGCATTGATATTTAACATTTTATAAATTCAAACAATGCCTCTGTGAAGATCATTATTGAAGTATAAATGAAATGATCTCTTGTTGAAAATGAATAAAGCGTAAAATTGCAGATTGTCCTGAGTGCCACGTGAAGAGCTGTATAAATTCAGATTCCTCCCTGTCAGGAGCATTAAAATGAATTAATATCTTTGAACACTCCTCCCTTCAAGTGTTTCTCCTGCCTTATCTAAAACATTTCAATGGTTGAACTGCCTCGAAGGTTACGCTGCAGACACATGGATTTCCAGCGTGTAAACAGCTCTCTTGGACACTCTGTGTAATTGGGTCATCAAACAGCACAACAGCAGATGAAACACAAAGACTGACTGTTAGCTTTGAAGGCGAGGCTTATGAGCACTCCGGGAAAGGTTTGATCAAGCTTTACCACAGCAAGAGAAACATAACAAATACAGACACAACACGGGCTTAAAAACAAGCATTGTCTTAAACCGCTGCAATACACTTTTAAATGCATTGAGATTGAGATGGTCAGAAAGATTTAGTACAGGAATTGTCTTAAAGGCCCTGTATCATGGAAAATCGACTTTTTGAAGTATTAAACATACTGTATAGAAACTATGCGGTTAGCGATCCCGGCCTGTTGCAACACATGCGTACGCCGGGTTACCATGAAACATCCAGTCCGATCTTGACTTTGTATATTTGTGATTTCTCTATCGTTAACATATTTTAAGAGGAGGTTTAGTGGGCATTGGACACGTATCCGAACCTCAAAAAAGCAGCAAACATAATTTTGCATCTAGCTGCCACTTTGACACGCTGTTTCTGATCTTAAGTTAAATCTCACAAATGTGGTCAATGAAACAACAGATGAAAACATCTAAAATTGTTCATAAATGGCAGTGTTCGATGGCTAATGCCTACGGCTATAGGAAAAATACATTGAACAGGCTAACGAATTCTGAAAAGTATATCAGAGTAGTCAACTGTCCTACAATTTCTCCTTTTTATTTCTATGCTTCATAATGTCATAATGTTACTTTTGCTGCTTACCTGTTACTATTGCGAAAACATTTTTCAATAAATTAATAATATGAGCACTGCGATAATTCAGCTCATTTGAGTTGCATTTTTAAATGGTACTGATTTGGTCTTGTATTGTGCTTTACAAGCCTGTTTCACAAGTTTCTCAAAGTGCTACACTGTAGACTTTATTCATTCACTCCACACTTTATGGTGGTAAGCTACAAGTGTAGCTACAGCTGTCCTGGGGCAGACAGACGGACTATTACCACATTGCTAAAATGTGCTGTTTATTTCCTGATCTCTTGTTATGTCGGTGCCCTCTGCTGGACAAGTGTGAAATTCTGTGTGAAATTATTTTGTCTGTCGCCTGGTGGTTAGAGTGAGCATTTTGGTTATTTCTTTAAAAACTCCTCACAGAAATGGACTAGAGACTTACTTTTTCTTCACATACTCTAATACTAATCTTGCCAGTCCTTCACCAAACTCTCTTCCCCCCTGCACTGCATCTTTTTAGGAGCACACAGGAGGAAGAAATGCCCCCTCTGTTGTCATGTTGTAGAACTCTATTTTATAGCATCCACAAATGAATGGGTATTTTCTAGCAACACCTTATTTTAAGTTACACGGCTAACGCTTCTGACGTAATTGGAATGACTGAATGAATGAATAATATAGTTTTTGAAAACCAGCATCCACAAAAGTAGTAATATTTGACGTTCATTATTTTAGTAGGTATGTAAAATTATCTGTGATCTTGTTTTTTTGCACTTAAAATCAGATTTCAAAATCTTATTCCATTTTCATTTTATTTGGCACTACTAATACTCAAATTTAGAACAAATATTCTTAATTCCAGTCATTTTAACTGAACTTATTTGGATTCTGTACCAGCCTTCAGTTGAAATAAGCATTTCATCATTAAAAGTTTGTGACAATGATTTTGACAGTTTCTGCCTGCTCAACTGACCGAATTCGAAGATCATCTCTCTGGCATCATGAGCAGACTTGGATTTTGGGATATTTTAGACAGAAGCATCACTTCTTCTGTGGGCTGCTCAAGATTTAGTGGTCCGGCTCACATCACCATTCATGCCTTCCGGGAAGCGAGGCAAGTGGTTATTACATCAAAAAGCAGAGGGACTTTGGAGCAAATCTTCTTCAGTCCAACGTCACCAGAGCATGATGCCAGAGCGAGAGAGCAGAACGACATGGCGTATTCCTGATGCTGGGAAGTGCATCCAGTCTGCACATAATCCTGCCTCACTTCCACAGTTTTATGCTCTTCTTACTGACTCTCAAACTGAATCTCTGCAGGGCAAATGAGGACGTGTATACAGTAAGCGGGATCCATGGCACGGTGTCTGAACGCCAGCGCACTTTGTGGGGGATACACGCTGTCTATGTCTTAGGGGTGTGACAATAAATAGATTTTCCGATATATCGCGATATTTTGTGGCACGAACGATACCATTACTTTTTATACTAATATCGATACTTTTGATGACGTCATGCATATTAATTGCATGACTCCAAAAAACTCGTCCAAAACTGCTTCTTCCAGCTACAGAACTTCAGTACCAAAGGACGTGCTGGAATTCATAATTCATGCCTTTGTCTCCACACGTCTAGACTATTGCAACAGACTTTTTACCTGCCTCAATAAGCGGGAGCTGGCTCGTCTGCAATATGTCCAAAACTCAGCTGCGAGGCTCCTAATGTGAATAAACAGGAGGGCCCATATTACGCCCACCTTGAAAACTCTTCGTTGGCTCCTTGTCGATTATCGTGTTCATTTTAAAATCTTGGTGTTGACCTTTCGGGCCATACATGGACAGGCCCCCTCCTACATCTCGGACCTCATTAGACCTTACACCTCGACTCGGAGCCTCAGGTCCTCAGATCAGGACCTGCTGATGGTCCCGCGTACACGCTTTAGTCCATGAAATGTTATCTCCCAGTAAGTTGCTGACTGTCCTGCGTCATCAGCTGTGCTACATTGGTTTTAATTAATAAACTGCTGGCATGATGAAGTCGAAAAATATTTGCATCTAAATTCTTGCGAGACAAATGTTACAGCACTTTTATGGACACATTGCTTACTAAAACAATTTTCACACACAGTTTCAGTGAAGGACTTTCCGCACTCTTAGGACATGTCTTTTTGTGGTTTTGGCTTTCCACGTCCTTTAAATCTGGCTCCCGGACGCAAGAGATCTGTTTGTAGCTTGTGCTTCTGTGTCGCTTTGAATCGCACTCCAGTTTTCACCAGTTCTGGGCAAGTCATTAAAAGAGCCGCACAATTAAGCATGAAAAGCTT
Source organism: Lesueurigobius sanzi (assembly GCA_900303255.1). Lineage (NCBI taxonomy): Eukaryota > Metazoa > Chordata > Actinopteri > Gobiiformes > Gobiidae > Lesueurigobius > Lesueurigobius sanzi. The sequence continues at coordinate 34,154 of OMNZ01054583.1, read as the reverse complement.
GAGGGGCATTAGTCTTGTGGATACTGGATACAAAAGGGTACAGTAGAGATTCCAGTTGATCCTTGTGAACACTATGGGAAAGACACAGTTTCCTGCTCTGGATACTGTGTTCTCACTGTGGAGCACACTGGCACGCAGCCTATCAGGATGAAGCAGCCCGCATTTCCTGGTGTGTTGAATTCTCTCCTTATGATGATGTTTCTGCATTTTCTTGTTCCACTTTCCAAACATTTAGCTGCTATGAAAGCAAATGGGTTGATTTTTTTTAATTTTTTTTATATGAGGCTAATTTTCCTAAACACCTTCGTAGCTATTGACTCTGAGAGGGATTTAAAGTCATTAGAACATGTGGGGTTTTGTGCAGTGAGCTAATTTCTGGAAGCCACACGTCAAAACAGTGTAATAGGATTTACTGACGCGTCCCTTTGAAGTGGTAATTAGTGCAGGTAAATAAATCCATCTATAGTAAAGGAAGAAACGTGGCTCATTCGGAAGTTTTCTCCAACAGTGTGAGGCTATCCCACAATTTATGGTCGTTCTGCCCGTCATTGGCTGCAGTCACTTCAAATGTATCTTGGACAATAGGCGAGGATGGCACTTCTTTTTGGTCCTCATGGCGGGCTGCTGACATTGCTGCGATACCATCCCCTAGTGGCTAAAGACGTCTTCAGAAAAAACCCTATAATATGGAATCCTATGGACACTTATAAGCTTGGCTCCAGATTGCTCCTGTGACAACACTGAGGGGTGTATCATGTTTTTAACCAAACTGTTTTTTGTTTTGTTTCTTTTTAAAGTTTGAGCTATTAGCTTTGATTGACAGGTCCCACCTTTATTCCCTTTTTAGGAACATGGAGACAGGAGACTGGGCTGCCATCATAGATTCTCTCTCAAATCATAACGTAAATGGGAAGGAGTGATCAATTACAAAATCTATGGTCTTGAATGAACCTGAGGCAGAGAATAACCATTTGGCTGTTGTCATATAACAGCAGTTGCCAGGTACTTGACTCTAAAAACAGACACGGTCTTATTGCGGGTACACAGTTACGGAAACGTATTTCACACTATATGAATCCATCACAGTATGGAGCCATTTTTAGGTGAGCTGTCAACATCTCATGTCAAAGCATAGTCCTCTAAGATAACAGAACATTATTATTGTTATAACAACTTCCTCTAACTTACATGGGTGAAGCTGCCAGATGGAAAAGATGTACCAAGACAAAACTAAAATAAACAAGTGCTTATGGGTAATCACTTAGTTTGTTTTATTTGCCAGTAAGAAAATCATTGATGAAAAGAAATGTGCCTGTTTTATTCATTGTTATCTAGAATGTGATTGCTTTATTCTGGAACAGTTGAAAAGGTTTAGTTTTTTGTTTCACATAAAAACAAACATGCCACACAAAAATCTGATGGGAACGTATGGCTCATATTAGTGAATTCATTATCAGTCTCCAGGCCCGGCTTTTGCTCACCCCGAACACCCCAGAACTCAATGATCCAGGCGTGGACAACTATACATGACCCTGGCACTACCTGGTATGTGTTCAAAGGTTTCAACGTTTGATGCAGGACTGAACAATGGTCAGCCAACACAGCTCTCTGACCCTACACATCTGAGGCCGGTGTATCCTCACTTTCTCCAGTCACACGCTGCCATACAGGGAAATGCCTTTAGACCGGCAGTATTTGTGACAGAGATCCACAGCCGCAGCAGGATTCTCCTCTGGGTGCTGCGTCCAAGGTGAGAGCGTGAGGAGTTGGGAGGAAGAGATAGCTGAGCTAAGCTATTAAAATACGAGCAGGAATTTCCCTTATCTCTCCTGTGAAGGCAGCTCGCGCCGCTTTGTGCTATTATGGAGATAAAATGCACCAAGGTTTGGAATGAGGCAGAAAAAGAGGGAGGACGTGGGGAGGGCAAGGCAGAAGAACGTCAGATTTATGGAGCTAGGGAAGCTTAAGGTTATTAAATCGGAAGATTACTCGACTGCGAAATTGTTGAAGTTTTTAAGTGAAGTTGAGGGACTTAGGCCAGTGTTAAGCAGCACAGCATTAGGAAACCAGCAGCATTTATTAGTAAGCATTTATTTTTTAATCTTTCTTTGATCGTTCACTGTATTCCTCTGTTGGTTCATCTGCATTTTTACAGCGGCCTACGACATACAGTAAAGGAACATCGTCTTCCATAACAGTGAAAGAGGCTGAGAACAGAGCTGTCCTCTCTCTCTCTCTCTCTCTCTCTCTCTGTCATTTAATATTAACACCACTCAAATGTGCAGGCAATACTTCTGTGACTAGACATTTAATATGATCAACTTTAGGACACAGGCAATAAAAGTGAAGGTGAAAGAAAAGTGTTTTATTTGACCATTTATTTTGGACATTTTCTCTGGAGGTTAACAAATCAAGCAGAATCAAATTAGCGAATTGAACAAAAGTAGTCAACCTGTTAGATGGTAAAATGCAAAACAGCCTTTAGTCCCAAGAACAAAGAGTGGAAACTGACTAAATCTGTCAACACAATGGGGTTGATTCTGTTGAAGTCGACGGTCAATAATGTGACCTAGTGGCTGGTATGACACAGTAGTCTGACTTATGCGACTGTATGTTTTGTTGCCGCATAGATCTCTCAAAGGCTATATCGTCTTACATAAGAATAGGAAAACAGACTATGTGCAATGGTTGTATGTCTGTGCGTACTTCAAAAAACACTCTCTGGCCTGCTCTTTGATACCACAGCAGCCCTCGAGCAAATCTAACACTCTTTTATAGTAGCATTCTGTAACACGCTCCATCCTCATTTGCACAAGTTGGTGTCTCATTGACTGCAGCGACTGTCGGCAAAATCTGTGCACCCCCGACTGTGATTTGAGGCACTGGGACCCTTTCATGAGCACCATGGCAGACTTATTTGTCTGTGCTTATCTGTGTATGTTTGCTGTGTTGGGGAAGTGCATGTCATTAGGTATTCTCCCACTCATCTCATGTATGATAGATGTGTTAAGCTCCATCTCCACTGCCGCGATGTTGATTATATTAGAGTAAACAGTGGAAATATTGCCGCCAACACGATGTCTGGTCTTTAATGGGCACTGCTTGTTTGTCAACACAAAGAAAGGCAGCCGTCTCGTGTGCTTCGCTAGATAATTCTGCAGTGTGGTGGAACAGAGAGACTTCATTAACCTCAGTGCCATGCAGCCGGTCCTGGAGATGTGCATGTGTAATGTGGCTGAAAGGAGCCTCTTAACGCGGTAAACACTAAGTTGCTAAACGTCAGGCTTTATTACAAACCACAGATAAATGGAGAGGAGATGCTACACCAGTGTCTGCAAGAAGGAGAAATGGGAACACAATGGAATATATGAGTGTTGAGATGATTAGTGCTGAGTCTAACATCCATCTTTGTTTATAATCTATAGAAGTGTTTCTCAACTGGTGGGTCGCAATGTATTTTGTAAATATGTATCTGCTAAAATCACACAACATGAATTTTAGCTTTATATGATTATTTAAAGCTTACTCAAATACAGTTTGTAAGAAAATTCTATTCTTTTTTGGGGTGTGGCTTGGCATATGGATGATGGGTCCATGACACATTACCAGTTGATAACCTCTGATCTATAGATGGGTTTCCATTTCTCAAATTACCCATGATCCTCCGCTGCGAGCCGCCATGATGTGTGGAAAGCTTTCATGAATGTTAAAGGCCTGTCAGATCATTTTGAATACTTCATTTTGAGATAATAACGACGACTTCCTCCAAACCTGGCGACAAGATGAAGGTTGTTTACAGAGACACATTAGACAACACTTGCAAGGCAAGATATGATGAGAAATTAAAGGATCCTTACACAATGTCGAAAGAGGATGCTACCCCGATATATTCAGGAAATGGACAGTGACAATATTTCGATATTCCAAAAGTGATTTATCACAAGGAACAGAGACAGAGAAAGGCTTCGTACAAGAGAGTTAATATGGATGGCGAAAATAAACAGAGGGCTTCGATCCTGACCCAAACAAAAAGACATAAAGTCTGCTCCGAACATTTTATCACAGGTAAATGAATAAACAATGTATTTCCTTTAGTTGTAAGTTTTTTTTATTTTAATGATTATCATGCACGTGCACATTACATTGATTATGTTAACCACCCATGATCACATGGCCCCTATGCAAAAACACACTAGGACTACAGTACAGAGTACACACATTATACTTGCATGGTACACAACGTTGTTGATTCAATTTACCTGTGATCAAATGTCCGGAGCAGACTTTATAGTGTTGTTTATTTGGGTCAGGATCAAAGCTCTGCTTATTCTTGTCATAGATTACGCCTCTCGTACGAAAGCCTTTCTGTCTCTGTTCCTTGTGATAAATCACTTTTGGGATATCAAAATATTGTTTCTTTGTCGTGTCGGGATCAGCACCATTTGTACAGCCCCACACAACAGTGAACTGTTGCTTCAAGATATTATCAATGATCCGTAACACATGCTTGCCTGGAGTGGAATTGTGGGATACATGTGACGACATTGGAAACCCATCCATAAGGGGTATTATGATTTTGCTGGTCTTCCCAAAAATACGTACCCGAGTAACGCTTTTGCAATTTTGCATTACAGTGCAACGTATTTTGGCAAAATGACGTGGAACATGTACTTACTGGAAGTATTGGTCCTGCCGCGTGACTGTTGATTCCATGCAAATATCATACACACAATTATATTTCTACTGGGGCAAATGACGGCAAATCATAGCAAAACCAACAAATCATCCCTGGCACATCTGTGCGCCCTGGGAGCAGCTGGTGCCTACTGTCCAGGCGCATGACGCATCACCACCATCTCCAAACACAACCATTCCAGCAGCAGCCAAAACACCAACCACATGTCATGTTATCCAGCTATGACAGAATAAAGTTCCAACATTTCACTCACAGCAGCAGCGTTATCAAAGCATTACTCAGGATTCTGTTACCTTTATCTCCTCTGGTATGCACAAACTCCATGAGAAACTGTTCCAGCGCAGTGCGTCCATGAAAGTCCAAGGATTGTTTAGTGCCTGTGTCAAAGATCGTCTTCAGAAAGAGGTTCCAGTCCACATATCCTCAATGAAATAAATGTAGTTCATTTAGCCTTGGCCTGTCATTTAAAGATAAAATATAAAACATGTTTATTGCTATGTCGTAGTCATGGAACTGTTGGTAGTAGTTTGCGCGTAAATGCTTCCTTACTATTTTTGATTGACCTTCACTGCATCCAATAAAACTTCCGTTCTTCTTCTTCTTTATTGCAGTGTGGCAAGCAAAGAACAACTAAACACCAAATCAACTTTTTTTTGCTGATTAACTGTATAAATGGGTGTCTAATAGTGTTGCTACATGTCTCCATAATTACTTTGACATTTTAATGCACATTTGTAGAAATCTAACTTTTGTGCTTAAAACCGTCTGTGTGGCGCCCTCTCGAGGGTAAAATATGGGATTTGACTTTTAGAGTCTGTCACCTTATTGGTTCAACCGGTGATGTGACGACACAGAACTGATGTGACGTCAGCAGCTCTGCCGCTGTGGGGGATATAAAAGGCTCCGCCCCCGCAGAAGCCTCCAGACACGCCCCTTTCACACCAGTTTTTGAATTTGGTGGATGGGCGGAGTAAACTTTGGAACAGGGGGTGAGTTGGTCTGTGTATGCTGCCACCAATACAACACTTGAGTCTTCAGAAATACTAAAAATACTAAGAGTATAGTCAGATCGAGATCATAGAGCAACAATATTCTGATTGAATGGTCATGATGAAACCTAACAAAAATAGACAGGGGTTTGTATTTATTTCTTTATACAAAACAATATTTTTGGTCATCTTAATCATGTTATGTGCTTCTGTACATTATTATGATGTAAAACAGCCTTTTTTTTTTTTCTTTTTTTTTTTTACTTCTTGCAGAAGCTGTATACAATAGTAAATAACAAAGAAGTACTTCATCAGGGATTGTGAATACCCACAGCACAGTGTTGTGTTGTGTCAATTCCATAGAGTGCATAAGAAAGATGGAGGTCGCCTGCGTGGCTTTCCCCAAAGCGTTCAGCACTGGCTAACAAAGCCAATTCATGCTAGCATTTGAACCGCCGCCATGTTGAATTTTTGGAGCCAAATCCATATTAACGTGCGAGTTATGTTCTCTTTTAATGTTGAAAATATTAAAAGGCAAAAAACAGAACGGTGTAGCACGTGGTAAGACAAGCACTTGAGGGTCATATTAACAAGACTATTTGCAATAATGAGTGAAAGAGGGGCCAAAAAGTTTCAATGGGAAGTCAATAGGAGCTTCCGGAGCCAACCCCTGTATGCTCCCTGGATTCACGGAGGACTAGCCAATTGGATATCCGTCATTAATGTACACTCTATGGTCTATTCACAACACAACACTGTGCTGTGAATAGACACAACTTACTTTTGGCCACTCTGGGTGATGAGGATTTTGCCTTTAGTGTCGAGGTGTACTTACTGTATAGGACAATGTAGCCTAATTAATATCCTACTTAATACTCTCAAACTGTGGTGCAGGTGATTGGGCTTCTTGATACTGAGGATTATCTGCAGATTATTAAAATGGCAAACAATTTATAAGGGTGGTACGTGGAGTGAAAAGTTTGAGAATGAGAACCAGCGCTTTATAGGCGTACTGCGCACTGAGGAGAGAGGAGCTAAGCAGATATGTTCACACTACACAAACATTGGCAATTTCTCACTAGTTGTAATGCTTGTGTGGTGTGTTTTGCCAATATTTCACCCACTTTGCTTGTACAAATATGAAAGTGCTTATGGGTGTAGTGTAAATGAAAGAATTAATTATCTTTTCAACATGATCCAAACCCCATCCCACTACCTCTTGGTTCACGTCGTTCAACTCAATAGTCTTAGAATTTTACTGAAGGAAATAAACAACCTTGCATTAAATTAAGGAGACTACAAAAGCCCAAGATTTTAGGCTGACCTACAGCAAATTTCAATCACCACTTCATTGCAAACTAATCATAATAAATTCCCAAATGGATTCACCCTCAAATAGCAGATAACATTTGGTTAGACATGGAGCAAGCCTTCTGTTACCCTTTTGAAATCTCAGACCTACTGTTCTTAAGTCAATTTAAAAAATATATCCTTTTTCAACAATATCTTTGACTCTGACAGCTGGATGAAAATGACTAAACCCCATGCAATTACATCAGATCACACTCCAATTTGGAATTACACAGATTCCCTTTCACCACAATGGGCAGAAAAAGCTATCAGTCACTTACGACACATCATTCGCCACAATAAACCTTTATTTATCCAGGAGCATGGCATCGAGAGCAAACACTTCAACATAAATCATAAATCATTCATAACCTCCACACTCAAGACCACCACCATCAATTTACATCTCCCTCCTTCACCCTCAGACATGATGGACAAAAAAATCTACAAATTAATCTTGTGGTCAGACAAATTCATGTCTTTCCCATCTTCCAAATGGATGCTTTGCTCCTAATGCCACCTACTGGATTTAAATCTGTCAAACAATATAGCCTATATATTGCACGACAAAAAATACCCTACAACTTATACAATAGAAAATAGTACATAGAACCCATTACACTGGACAGAATATTCAGAATGGGATACCGCCTTCTGGCACTCACCCTCTCTACATAATTATTGTAAACTCCGCTCCTTCTTCACTTATGGGCTGCTCCATCCCAATGTCCCTCTGTTTACACACCGACTTATTCCAAATAAACACCACATTCAAACTCAAGCATTTTCCCGAGATCCAAGCATCGCCGAGAAGTCCCAAAACCCCCAGTAACCTGAAAATCACCCATTTCTCTTTTGTTATTAGTTTTATCCTTTGTATTTCTCACCTGTTGTTGTGCTTTATGCTGTGTGCATGCTTGGTGTATGTGGCAATAAAACTGTAAACATTGAAATGAAATGAAAGGATGAACCATTTTATTTTCAGCAGGTATAAACTGAATAATGCATTGGTTTCACATTAGTGCTTTACACTGGAGACACAGAAGACAGACTCCCAACCTGTCCCTCTGCAGCAGGAGCCATGGATTCCAGTTATTAGATGACCTGCTCCACCACTGTCAACTACACTCCTCCTGCTTTAGCTTTGTGACTACTTTTTTTTTTGGCAGTGAATAACAAAGAGGCAAACATTTTGGAGAAGGAATTTGCAGCATCACTGTGTGTTGGTGAGTCTCAGTTGTGGCTGATTATAATTGTTTCAAGACAAATGATGTCTTTTGGCGCGCACCGAGTCAGGAGTGCCATCAGTGGAGCCATCAGCGAACACTGTGGCTGGCCAGCGCTCTGCACAACATTTATTTTCTCTGTATCGGCGCCCAGCACACACAGCTCTGTGGCCAGCCGCCTCCTTCTGCTCCTTTATCACTCTCTGATATTCGCGACACGTAGTGAGCAGTAAATGCACAAACACACAAGTCCACACGGGGCAAATGAGAGCAGCAGAGAGTTCAGATTAACCTCTGTGAAAAGGCAGGGTCTTACAACACACAGACCGGAAATAACTAAAACAAACTGTATAGCCCAGAACATGACTTATGTGACTTGTAGACGCCTCTTTCATTGTTAATCCCATGAAGATCACAGATTGTTAGCAAAGTGGGCTCAAAGCATCTGATTGTCAATCAGAATTAACAACTTATAGCAAATAGTAGGGCTGTGTACCTTTGAGAACCTGTAGAATGTGGAATATTACATAATTAAATAGGTAAGATTACAAGTTAAAAGCAGTAAATCAAATCAAAGGTTTCTTAAAATATCTGAATACAGAGGGAAAATGGTTGTTGCTGAAAATAATAAGCTTCTTTAGTGAAATTAAAACGACTCAAAACATTATTCAGTAAATTTTGAATACACATTTAGGCTACCAAAGAACTACAGCCACCTCTCAGCTCGTTTGAAAACCTGGATATTTGCATTGAGGACATAAATCTGTACATTGTCCAATAGTTCCCTCTAGTGGCGACTGTAGCGCTGTACTCCGCTTAACCCTGTGATATCCTCCTCCTCCTC
>OMNZ01054583.1:0-21181 GCA_900303255.1 Lesueurigobius sanzi | reverse complement strand
ACAATAGTATTGCTTAATGTAGCCATTATACTTGTCCACTTTGGGGTTTATTTTGGGTTAAAGTCACACAGTTATAAAGTCGCGCAGTACTTTCAGGACTGAAACCATAGGCTTGATTGTGCTACATTTGAGGCTAAAATCAAAATGACAAATACATACCATAATAATAAAGTGCCTCTACCTTCTGAAAGGCCTGTTTTAACTGTCTGATGGTGAAGATCTACCTTCTGAAAGGCCTGTTTTAATTGTCTGATGGTGAAGATCTACCTTCTGAAAGGCCTGTTTTAATTGTCTGATGGTGAAGATCTACCTTCTGAAAGGCCTGTTTTAACTGTCTGATGGTGAAGATCTACCTTCTGAAAGGCCTGTTTTAATTGTCTGATGGTGAAGATCTACCTTCTGAAAGGCCTGTTTTAATTGTCTGATGGTGAAGATGAGCGTCTGCGTTACAACCATTTATCAATTTCATCTGAAAACACAAATTGTGCTTCAACTTACAGTTCAGACTCAAAATGAATTAATCTTTGGTTATACATAATTCAGCCAATTACATTATTGGCCAAAACATATTCAATGTAATTATATATTATAGTCTGTAAGTGCAAGGCCTCGTGGCCTATAGGCCCATAATGCAGCTCTTCTCGGATGAAAAAAAGAATGGAAAAAGGGTAGTTTGTAAAATAACATTTATTTTAGCATTTTAGTGATTTAATACAATGTGACAGTAAAATTTTAAACATTTGAAGAACACCAGACAGCATTCAGCACTTTGTCACAACATTTTAAATGAGCCAACAACATATGAAAGCCAGAGCATTTACTTTAGCAAATCTATGATATACGCTATAATACAAGCATTTAGAATAAACTAAAACAGATGAAATAATTCAAACAATGAGGATGGCAATCACACACCATTAGTTCACTGTACAACAACAGTCTCTTATAGGGTTAGCTACACTTTTAATAATAACTTAAGCCTCAGTGAGGCCACATTCAGAGAGAAGGGAATGCTCAAATAAAAAATAAATCCCGCAGATTCACATGAAAACTGTAATAAATGCATAGCCTCTGAGTGGCTTATTCGTGTTTGCTCTTCACTTCGCCAGCTTGCAGGATTTGGCATCATTGTGATTTTATTGACAAATGTGCTGAGAGACGGGGAATGTCTTTCGGAAATAAAACTCAACAAAATTAAAGTATTTCAGTAAGTTTAATTTGTCCTCTTGTACATGGCGAGTGCCGGGCTGATAATCCTATTATTTACATTAGCCTGTGGCAAATACACGTTACACACGTCGACAGAGCATTTAACACACATTGAACAAGTGTCAGTGAGGCGCATTCGGCGCGTTACGGCTTGTCCGGTGTGTTGTTAACTAGGGGACCGTAAAGGCCACTGTAGCCCTGCTCTTTGTGTAATACTGTCCTGTCTCTGATCAGGTCACTGAAAGCATAGTCCATGGGGGGTCTGAAGCCAAGCGTAGGCACGAGACCTGTAGTAGAGTAGGGGGTCATGAAAGCGAGGCCGCGGCTGTGCGCGGAGTACGCGAGGCGCAATGGGTTGAGACCCAGCGGTGTACCCAGCGGGTAGCTGCTGGGATCAGCGCCAAAGTGCGGTGCGTTGGGCTGAAGAGGGGAGAAAGCTGAGCGGGTGCTGAGTGTCATGGCACCAGGCAGCATCGGTCTGGTTGGCACGTTGGCAGCGGCAGAGGACGGGGGGAGCTGTGCGCTCTGCAGCGCTTTATCAGCTGCCCATGGCTCATCGGAACCCGCCTTGTTGTTGAGTATCTGTTCGATCGCTTGTACCACGTCTCGGCCACAGCCCTGCAGGACCAGCTCTAATACACTGCGCTTATGGCTAGGGAACACGCGCGTGAGGATATCAATTGCGTTCATGTGGCGCGAGGCAGCAGATGGAGATGGCTCGTGCTCGTCCTTGTCCGTATCAGAGCCAGAGTCAGAGCCCAGGGAGCTGATGGAGCCAGCGGTGTCCTCACTGTCCTTCACCGGTTTGGACGCAGGTGAATTAATGAGGGACTCACTGTCGCCGTTCTCAGAGCCCGAGCCCACGTGGCGGCCATCCGGAGAGGACATACCTGGCACCGGGTCACTTTCAGAGCAGGAGGCGCCTTTACCCGCGCTCTGCTGCGGTGTGGCAGGAGCCGAGAGCTGGCTCTTGGGAAAGAGTTCATACTTCTGCAGGCTTGAGTCTGAAATGTCAAAAGAGAAAAGTTGAAGCGACTGACAAGACAGTAAAACATGAGTCAAACACTGATGTGTTTCAAATGAATCCCAAACATAATTACAGTCGCTATCTTTAAAAGCTTAGCCTATATAAGAGGGCACGGCTTACCTGAGTTGCTGTCGTTGTTCAGAGAGCTAAACACCTCGTAATTCGGTCGCGGAGGTATGATGCCATTGGCTGCGGCCAGTGCCAGTCCCTCTGCGGTGCCGTACAGCAGCTGCAGCTCTCTGGCCTCGTTCTCCTCCTGCGCTTGTTGCCGCCGCAGAGCCACCTGTGCTGCCATTACGCGCTGCCGCTCCGCGATTAGCGTGCACTTGGCGCACATGCAGTCCTTCCAGCGGCAGTAGCGCTTGTGGCCCTTTAGTGCGGACACCACACCGTGGTTTCTGCAGCGAGCGCACTTTGGGGTACGCGGATATTTGTCAGCAGCGCGCAGCAGAATCGGCGGGCCCCGTAGCAGATTGCTGGCCATGGACACCTGGATGGAGGCCGCGGGATGCACTTGAGAGGCAGAGGAGACTGGGAGCTCCGGTCTCAGATCCATGGCGGATGTGTCTTGGTAAAGTCTACGCACAATAAAAGACGAAATGTTGAAGAAGCTGCCAGTCTACTTCGCACTCATGGTACAGGGAAGGTTTGTACAGCAGTTGAAAATGTAGGAAAGCTCAAAGCCCAGGAAACTGTCCAAAAACAACGATCTGTTGAGCGTGTACAGAGCACCTGCAGTGAGGAGCAGCTCCTTCATCAAGTGAAGTTTGAAGTGTCCGCGAGGTGCTGAGGTTGTTACTCGGTGCAGCCTGAGACACTAACTTCCTCCAGAGATTGTCAGTGGATACAGAGCCCCCGCTCCCTCTCTATTGTTGCTCCTACGTTTTCATTAGACAAATTTGACAACAATGTGGCGCCTGTCATTGGCCGACGAAACGGAGGGACCTGATTGGCTTGTCTGTTTCTACTGTGTCCACCTGAGTTCTCTTCCAAATATCAAGTGTTAAGATTGTGAAGGGAGGTCCCTGAAAGCTCAAATCGATGCTCAGTAGCCCATTTCTAAAATATATAACAGACTTTTACAGACAATGCATGTTGTTTCATTAGCTTAATGTACACTTTTGACAGAAGTGTTATCTAACAAGACTTGAAAATGACCATAGGCAGAATGTAACCAATTAAAATACTTTTCTACAAAGTGAATTCTATCGGCTTAGTAAACACATGGGGCAATAGTTCAGGACTTCATCATGGAAGGTAAGTATGATTTCTCTTTTTGTTCGTTTGGTTTTTGTGCGGACGCGAAACAGAAAACCTGAGTGGTCCAAGTGCGCACGAAGAATGGAGCAAAACTAAACTCGAAGACATATCTTTGCGCGCGGTGAAATATATCATTATTTTGATTTGCCTTGAAATGTGTTTAAAGTCATTGCTTTGTATAAATAGGGTAAATTACAGGTTTTAGTTGAGCGCTGGAGAAATGTAGCCTATATTATATTTTATATACAGTATGTTTCACGAAAATAAAATATTGTACTGGCCATTACGCCTTACTTGTAAATAGATAGTTATTAAATAGCCCATTTTATGCAATAGTTGTATAATTGTTGGGAATGATTCGTGTTTTATTTTACTTTTTTTAAGAGTAAGAGATTTGCAGCAAACAGAACAACGTCCGTTTCTTTGCAGAGACGCACAAAGAAAAAATAAGGCTATGATTATAGTCGATTTTTTGCTTTATATTTTACATCAGGCTCAGCATAGACAGCGTTTTTATTAGGCTACATAATAATAATCATTATCATGTTATTAATAATAATACAATTAATACTGCTAATAATAGGAAAAACAATCAAAATAATATAAATTATAACTATAATATCAATATATGGTTTTATTTGTATTATTATTTATTTTATTTATTTATAATAGACTATTATTGTATTTTATTATTAATATTCTTATTATGCTTTTATTAAGTCTAGTTTCTCATAATCTGATAATTGGCCTATTATTATTTTATCATTATTATTATGACTCGAGTGAAATTGGTTGAATTTCAAAGGCTTTTGGGTCAATGGAGGGAGGGCCAGGGGCGGCAGAGTGAGCGTGCAGCCTCCTCCTGCCTCTTTGCCTCTTTGTTTACTTTCTCAATCACTCCAAGCAAATGCCATCTGTTTCCCTTGCCGCTGTCATCCCAACTTTAATTACCTCGCCAAGCGGCTAATAGACGCAATATTAAAACTACATCTTTTGACATTCAGACTAATTATGAGCACGAGCGGGTGAAACCAGCACGACACAGACCGGAGCTACAAACATACGGGCACCTCGGGCGTCACGGGCGCAGTCCTGCCTCATTACAGGAGACATTTTGATTGTGTTTGTGCAGTGCAGGTAGAGCCAAAGTAAAGAAAGGAAGAGTACAGTTAATTAAAAGACAGCCTCCCTCATCTCCTCACACTTTTCCAGTTGAATCTTTGTTCTATTAAAACAAACCACTAAAAAGATCAAGGAGAAATATTAAATACGGATTTATAGGCAGCACTCGTTGCTTCTTGAAAGTTGCTGAAGAATATGTTTTAAATCGATTTAGCCTATTGCCCGAGAAGTGGACAGGTTAGGGCTATATCTTTATTCCCAAGAACCAATTAAAAATACCCCGTGCGCAATTATCCGTGACCACGCGCGTGAAACCCAACATTCTTTTACGCACTTCATTAGGCCTATGCATCAAAAACTATGAGTCGCTTTGATTCCTTTGATGGCGGCTCCACACCAGTGGGTTTTTACACTCTTTTTAGAAGACAACAATAGCCATGCTTGACCCTACATATGTAGCAGCATGTTTCCGCTGCCCTGCCGCCCCAGTGCGCCTTTCTAGCGGCCTCTCCCACTGCCCCAGCCCCGCCTGCAGGCCTCTGGAGCCCGGGTCCCCTCCCGCGCTCTCCCGCCACAGAGGCACAGGTTAGAGGCACAGGTTAGAGTAGCACTTGGGCAAGGAGCCGCGGAGCAAGGCGCATCACTATAGGCCACTTCACACCGAGACAAGTTGGGCATTGTTTTAAGATACAACAACAAAAAGCTCATTCTTAAACCATATAGCCACACTGACTGGGCCGCGGGCTAAATGCTGCAGCAAATAATAAAAATAAAATAATAGCTTTGATAAACGAATTAAAGTTCAATAAATGATCATTTATAACATTTTTTATATACAAAAAGCCTATTTAAAGTAGCATAGGCGTTCGTCATTTTATTTATTTATAGACCTACTTACTACTAACAAAAAGTCCAAATTGCGTGCGGAAGAGAGGCCTAATTATCGTTCCTCAGTTGTATCAGACATGGCGTGATATATGAAGGATGTGAGAGGCCTCTGCGGCTAAAGCTGTTGCTGGCCTGCAGTCAGCATCTCACACATACAAAGCAAAAATGCCGTTTCTCTGCCCCCGAGGTAGGTTGGCAGGGATTATCTTTGTTTAATGAATGGGCTACAAGTATTCATCAACACGGCGAGATTATTGGGATACCTCGCTCTCCTTCTGCAGGGCCCTAAATCCACTGTGAGCCCGTTTGTGTGTGGACCTCAGTGCGCAGCCAATTAAAGCACACTCTCCCCGCGTCTATCCTCCACATCTGCCTCCTTTTCTCCAGCAAACGAATGGCGCAGAAAAGAAGGAAGCTCATGAATAGGCGCTCATTGAGATCACAGATGGAGTATGGCTTTCTTTTTGCGAGAAATTTGAGAAACACCATTGTCCTCAATCAAAACTCAATGTGTTCGCCCACAATAGCTCGGGCTTTGAGCGCGGCCGCTTCAATTGGCCTTGTTTTTGAAACTTGAAGTGTTCTGTACAAAGACTTGGCCCTCCTAGATGTCAGCACCACCGCGGCTCTGCAGCCCGAGTGTGTGCATGACTTAGAAAGGGAAAAAACACAATTAATATGAAGCAGTAATTACTCTCCTTCACGCCTCTGCGCCCATTCAGGACCCCTCTGGCTCATTTATTGCTTCAGACCAGGCCCATGCGGCTCATAATCCGAATGCCACAGGTTTTAGAAGGAACCAGAAAATAGGCCTGTGTCTATGCAGTAACTTGTACAACAATGTTTACAGTACAGTATGGGATAATAGTTTCAGAATGTTTAGCTTGGCAATTCACAATCACGAATAGTTTTATCTTTTGGTGAGATAAATTAAGTTGCTTAATAAAACAATTATGATTGCGACGAACATAAATGTTCGTATAATATGTATAATGCAAATTTGCATTATATTTAAAGAGGAAATACACCTGTTGAAGAAGCTAAAGGCCTAAATAATTATGATTTTGGGGTGATTAAAATAATTACCGTAATAAATTAATTAAAAAGTCAAAAATAAAAGGTTGCGCAAACAACTTGGTCAGAACTGGATTAAATTAAATGTTACGACTAAAACATCTTTCAGCCGCTCAGACTAATGTTTAACAACATTGCCTTATTGTTATTAATAAAATATATGCCGTCTACTTCTGCCATTGAGCGTCATAAAGCATTTGTTAAAATGTACATTAGAATAAAAGATGAAGTGGTGAAGGCCGCTGCACATCAGGAGCAGCACTGCCCCAACATCTCAGCTCCAACTCCCATCATTTGCTGGATGTCTCTCCCTGTTCTTCTCCCTCTTTCACTCTTGGCTCTTCTCTCAAGTGCGGTCCAGTGAAATTATTTATTAAAAAAGGAGAAAATAAATAAAATAAAATGATGGAATATTTATTTAAAACTCAATCTAAGTCGCCTATTGTATTATAATATTTGATCATATTATTCACTTTACTGTGTCTCCCTTCATTATTCCCACTCATTTCCAGCTAATCCATAAATTGGCTAAGAAGGTTTTTAGTGTCTGACTGAGTAAATAATTGCCATTTTATTACAGGCACATTTTCAACATTGCAGTGACAACATTTAAAGCTAGATTTCATGAAACACTGTATACAAAGGTTAAAAAAGTGTTTTTCCTCTGATTACAAGTCACTATTGTGTCAC
Source organism: Lesueurigobius sanzi (assembly GCA_900303255.1). NCBI lineage: Eukaryota > Metazoa > Chordata > Actinopteri > Gobiiformes > Gobiidae > Lesueurigobius > Lesueurigobius sanzi. The sequence goes on along the minus strand of OMNZ01054583.1, from coordinate 13,911 downwards.
TAACAAACAGTAGTATGAATAGGTCTGGATAGCCCCACAGAAAGTGCCCTGCCATTGTACCCCTCCCAGCAGATTTAAGCCTCTACTCTTGTGTTTCTTTGGGCACTCTGAGAAAGTAAACTTGGGCTGACCCTCCAGGTTAGCCCAGTCTGTGGATGCTGGAGGAGAGGAGCAGCCCACACTTCAAACGGAGAACCAAGTCAGGAATTCAGTGCATTCTTGACCCCGACGGGAGCTGGTTAAACATCATGGACGCCTTTCTCTTTTGTAATCCAAGAATCAAGACCGAAAAACCTGATGCCCCGCCACTGGATCTGTGGCTGTGTGAGAGAAGGCGACGCAGTAAGCTCATTAGCACACAAACACTTTCTCATCCTCCTCTGACACTCCACGACCTATATATGCTGATGAAGACATCCAACTGGGTGACACATGGCACACACTGGCATTGGCAAGCCGAAACTTACTTCTAAAGTTTCTGAGTGATTAGAGAACATTATTTAACTTAAGAGTTTGTGTCATGATATGGAGAGGTTGAAGCAACAATGAGCTATAGATAACCATATACGGTATATAGTATATGGTTATCCATGGCTTATATTCAACAAGGAAAGGATCAGTGGATATTGCAGATTGAAAAAGTGTGTCATGCAGTATGTGAACAGAACAGCAGGTAGTTTAAAGAGCTGCCATGGTCAGGTAAATATCATTGTCTGATTGGAGCCAGAACGTGCCTGAGCACATGAAGTCAGATAAGCTGTGTTAGAAACTGTATAGTCACACTCCAGAGGAGCTCCACTATGTCCAATGAGGCCTAAAGGAGATCAGATGTGACAGGGAGATAGTGATGCACCTGTCTGTCTGCCCGTGGCCCTGGCATGACCTTATACCCTCGCCCCGAGCCACACGTGTACACCAAACACAGCATCCGGCCCAACACTGCTCCTTATCCACTTAACTCTGACATTTCACATCTGCCCTCAAGTTCAGCATTTAACTATTTAAGAGGTTCCCGCTCACACAAGACAAGAATGTGAGGAAGGGATGACTGGTCTGGCTGAGCAACAGCATTTAAAATGATCTTACAATTCAGAAAACACTATGTTTCCAGGCTACACATGGGTTTTCAGGAGTCAAAATGAAATAACATTAACAAAAGCCAAACAATATATTATTATTTAATAGCCCCATAGTGATTATTGTGTTGAAGTTCTGCCTCTTCCAAACCATGAGCCACACAAAGCTAATGCTTGACCCTGATGGTCTGTTTGAACCAGACGAGTGACACTCAAGTTTAAACATTATTCATTGGAAATAGTGGAGACAACGCCATGTGACTGAAGAGCACACAACAAGGCCCAGGGCAAAGCCTGTCAAATATGAAGCACTGGACAGATGAAATAATTCTTCTCACATTTGGTAGAATTTAGTCAAATACATGTTCTTAATGTCTGAGCTTCTTCCTTTCTCAACACAGTCTAGGTCAGGGATCTCCAACCAAGAGCTCGGGAGTCCTTTCTAAGTAGATTTCTAAATTTCTACATGCATGATAACTCTTCTTTTGAACATGGCAAACATACTCTCAAAGCATTTAGGTTAATATTGTATATAATAAAGAGGAAACTCAAGTCATTGTATGAACTGGTGAACAAAATGATATCTTTGTTACAGGTGAAGTCACTAAACCTGTTTGGTTTTATATTACAAACAATGAAAGAGGCAATGAATAAATTCAATTACTAGTTGGTGTTCAAACTCATTTTTAACTTTCCTCACACATTTCTAACACCCAGCTGTTCACTAGGATTAGTTCATAAGCACATTTAATTCCATAACTTGTGGGGTCAGTTTTTAGGATCACTGTCACAGAAATGCTAGAAAACTAACCTGCAAATCTCATGAAAATGATATAAATGCTTTATACTGTATATATAGATGCCCAGTAGTTACACGTTTGAAGCATAAGTAGCTCACTGCCATTTTTGTTACGTAAAAGTAGCTCACTGCATAAAAACGCTATGTTCAAATGCTCTTCTTAGTTATATCACTCTTATCTGCTTTATTGTATTGTGAATCATTCATTTACAATGTTAGATATCTGTGAAATAAGTACAGTATATGAAATGTGTTTGTCCACTAAGACACTTGCACAAAATGTACAAAGTTGTACAAAATGATTCTATAAATACTGGATTTCAATCTTGAGGCATAAAGTAGCAGTACTTTAATGATGGGAAACGTGACATGTACAGTTTCACGCCCAAATTGTGTTTTTCTTGACAAAAACAAAACAAAATGTTATATAGTTCTGATGGAGACATATGAATTACATGTGTAATTGCTCCAAAAGAGTTGGGGTTATGCATTACATGGAAAGCCTGTTACGTCCGTCTTATTTTGCGATGGATTAGCGTTTGTGTGGGAGCGGTTCGTGGCCTAGGTTTAAACTTTGCCTTTAGTTATAGAGGAGCCGTGCTACAGATGGAGGCTTAAGCCCTGTGATCTCTCACTGAAGACTGGAGCTGAGCTGTTGTTCAGCGGATAATAGCAGGTGGTGTGTGACGGAGAGACTTAAGGCATTAATTAGTTAAGAGAAGTAAAAGTAGTGAGTAAAAAGTCTGCAGTAACAGGCACAAGACTGGTAGACTGTAAACCACAGCCTGGACAGACATTATATGAATATATCACATTCTCACAATTACTAAGAATGTTTTTTTAACTCATTAAAGGTGAGACTCTACAGACAAAAGTCTTTTTTCATTTTCAGATTTTGGGCCGATCTCTTAACGTATAAACCTTTACCTGGAAACAAATAAATTGCCAAATCTTCACAGTAAGGTTTTTGATTATCGCAGTTTCAACATTTACCCACAGATTTATCTGGAGAATTGTATATTCAAGGGTCATTTTCTCCAAATGCACTTTTCTTTCACTGTTGCAACATTTCAGCACAGGGTTTCCACAGGCAGCTTTTTGATGCCCAAACACAATATTTTTAAGAACAAAAGGCCAAATCTTGTCCTTAAAGATTTGTAAGCAATTTGAAATATAAACGAAGCTTGAACACAAACGGCAGCTTTCAAAAAACGTGTCAAACTAAAAATGTACATTTCAGCAAAACCTGCCGTTGTTGTTTGAACCATACATTTAGCATCACTGAACTTATGAAGTAAATATCATTATGTTGTATACATATATAGATTTAATTGAATATAATGCTTTTTAATGACTTTTAAGGCCTTCATTTTGGCTAAATTAATTGAATGACTTTTAATGCCCAACAGAAACCCTGCAGTGGCACCAACCATCAAAGTCTGTCATTAACAAGATTTGTTTTTTTCCCACCACAATATCTAAATACAGTTTTTACAGATTTATAATTCATAACCATCTCAATAAAAAACTAAACCAGATATTCAAAATCCCCTCTGAAAACATCTTTGTATCTAATATTTCAACTGAATAAAACCATGAATTCAAACTTGGCTTGATCAATTATTCAGATTATACAATTTTCAATCCTAATCAATTTAGGAAATTTGTGCACATACGAAAACATTAAATAAAAGAAAACTCAGAACCGATTAAGCAACAAATAATCAATTATTGAAATAGTGTTGAACAGTGTGTGAACAAATGTTACGATGCCATCTTTGTGACTGGACAGGTTTTAGATTGGATCCAAGAACGTTTCAATAGTTATCCATCAGCAAGAAACTGTTTTAGTAATTGATGAATTGCTTGTGGCTCAGAAAGAGCAAGAAAATCTATTCAAATGTTGTATTTATGAACTCTTAACATATAAGGCCGTGGTGTCCAAACGTTTGTCATTGAGGGGCACATGTTTAAGTGTATAGGGCATACTGTGCATCTAAATATAAAGCATTTGTCAATTTCATGAGTTTGCAGGCTAGTTTTGTAGCACTGCTATGACCATGACCCTAAAAAGTGACCCCGCCGATTGTGAAATGTGTTTATAAACTCATATCTATAAAGAAACAGGGCTTTAGAAATATGTCAAAGTGTTTTGACCACGTCTACCAATTTATTTTACTCCCTCCCTCTTGCATTATCATTTTAAAAATTATTTTACAGGTTTTTAATTTAAGAGAGGTTCTAACTGATTAACCACCCATCTTTAGGCTTAAACCATAATCTGTAACCAAGAAGTTAGCTATTGAGGCTTTCTTTGTGTCGAATTATTAAACTTGCAGTAAAAGTACCATCTTTAGCAGAGTGCACCAAATCCACAAGAATCCAAAGGGCCAACAAAAGGTGGTCTGAGGGCCACATTTTGGGCATATACCCCATAAGGTATATGGTTTTTGTCAATATTTTGCCTCTTTGTCCCCAGATATGAGATTGGAGGAGATTTATCTCTAATCAGAGCAGAATGAGCCCCACTCTTAGGGGAGAGGCCAGATTTTACGGCACAACCAGTTTGGAAATTAAATATATAAGGATCCTTTCTCACTTTTACAAACACAGACTGAATTAGATGTGAGCTTTCAAATATGAGGCATGTTCATATATTGTGAAGCTTGGACTAAGAGCACCCTACAGACATCACCTTTAAGTTTACTCTACCAAGACGTCTTCAAACAGTGTCAAGTGGCAAAAAGTTTACAAAAAATATACTTTCCATGCAGCTTTTGCAGGTAAGCGATTAATCCATTACGAAAATAATAATAATAATAATAATAAAAATAACCTACTCGGAATACCGTTTTCCCCTCATAGTGAAAGTATAGCGCCATAATGACCAGTGTTCAGTGTTTGAAAAGATTTGGGGGCAACACAGTTTGATGTCAATATTCATACACTTTATAATAATGTAAATCAAACTAAAACTAATACAGCGTCAAACTTAAAAGGGGGCAAGAGAAAAAGGGAAAAGAAAACAGAACATTGGAGAAGCTGATGATCACCCCCCGATGGTGCGGTCCAGAGCAACGCTGCAGGACGACCTTCCTTTATGGCGAAACAGACACAGGGGTGGCGCTCTGGAGAGGATCCGGGAAAATATTAAAAGTTTTAACACAAGAGCAGAAGAGACGAGCTTGACAGCGTCTCTTCTTATTTTTTATTATTTTTATTATTTAGCATTTTGAAAATTCCAAACACAAAAACAGGTTTTAAAAAAGCAGCCTTGGGTGTGTTTTTAATATTTTTTTTTTTCCTATTATGACAACTATGAGTCCACTCTGTCTCTCGATGCCGCACTGTGCCGCGATTTCCATGGTCATTCAATGTGAGAAGAGGGAGAGGGGGGGGAGATCGTGGAAATTAAGTGTTTGGCTGTGTGCTTGTGATACTGCAGGTGCTCCACTCAGGACGTCCCGTAGCATGGCCCGGCCCGGGGGCAGAGGAGCGGATCTGCACGGTGCCACTGGATGTGCATGCCAGTGTGACGTGGGCCTTTGGGGGGGGGAGGCGGGGGGCGGGGGGAGAGAGTGTGAGAGAGTGGTCCATGCTCAGTGACTGTGTGGAGCCAGTCCGGTCAGAGTCTCGGTCACTCCTTTGCCTCCAGAAACAGTGTCTCCTGTGGGAACAACTTGGCCTCCACCAGCGTCGAGCCCGGCTCCAACTGCGTGATCTGCGCCCAGAGAAGAGAACATTAGGACGTGGCTCCAGAGGTCCATTGGCTTTCACTGGAGGATTCATTTGTTTTATTTTAGCTTAAAAACACCAGAGACAAATATAGCTGTGTGCTAAATACTGACCAAAGTGCTGATATAAAAAAGACAAGAAAATACCAAAAGCGTCAAAATACAAATGTTTTTTAAAGTTTGAGATAAATCTTTTCATTATCATCGTGTTCCATGGCCCGTAATGGCCTCGTCGTCATGTAACTTCACATTTATAATTCATTCATAATTTTAGTCATTTATGGTCGATGTAGCCGGTTAGCCTCCATTGTGCAATTACAATTAACAAGATCTTCCCGAACCGAGTGAGTGGTCGGGACAGTTGATCAGAATAATTTGTTAAGATCAGGAATGATTTCAATTTATTCACAAAATGTCTCATGGTCCGATATTCACGTAAATAAATACAAGAAGCTCCTAAAGAAAAGAAGCATTTTGAACAAGATATTATATGTTAAAAGTCACACCCTTTATTCTGTGGCCGACATTAGATCCAGATGAATTAAATGATGTAGTAAATATGCATAGATCTCTTTTCTGTTTTAAATGTAATACTTGTGTTTTCTAACTGTAGCTTCTGATCCTGGGAATGGAAACATGCCACTGTTCATCACTGACTCGGTACAAAGGCTCTACTTTTGTTAAGAGCACAAGAATAATGCAGTGCCACCCACAAGGAGCTGATTGAGTTAGTCGACATTTAGCTCGTGTGACCTATGTTTTTTCAAAGCGGGACAATCTGCCTCTGTGGCTCTAACACTGCAGTGGGGCCCTAAGCTTATGTGAGCTAATCAGAGGAGGCTTGTGTTACAGGGGCAGGCTCACACCTGGGCAGAAGCTCCTGTGTGACACTGAGCCAGTGCAGGGCTCATCTCTGACGGCTGCTCAGCCCCTCTGATTAGAGCCCACAGTGGGACAATTAACCCACCGCCTGTACCTGCTGCAAAAGGTCAAAGGGCACACTAAAGGCCAAACAGGTTTCTCTCACTACAAGGAAAGTGATAGGACCAAAGAAAACCCTAATTTATAGCAAGCAGAGTCCACAGCAAGACTATTGACTCATTAGTCCCACAAAGCAATATAATAATATTCTACAGCTGCACACAAATAACTGTGGTTTGTTTGTACTTGATCTAAAAACAGGGATAAATTGTAATGGTGTAAGGAAGTTCAGAGCTGGTAAAAGCCTGTGTGATGATCCTGTGCCAGCAGCATGTAATTAAAACAATCTACACATTTAAACTTGTGCTAACTACACAGCCGCGGGTTGGAAGGGAGGGTGAGAAAAGACCAGGGGAGCAGAGTAAATTAGGAGCCAGTAACTGGGACATATCAGCATCAAGCACCTCTCGTCCGTCTCCCTCGGGAGCTTGGAAATGTCACACCATGTACACACCAGTGGTCTTTGACTCCCTGTCTTTATGTCCCCGTCCTCATTTCAACATGTCATTTAAACTCTTGACTTCTCAGCGGGTCGCTGTGAGCTCAGTATGGGCAGGGAGGGGCTGTTACATCAACCTTGCACCCCTCACCTAGGCGACTGCGTCGGATCACGGCAGGGAGCCACACACCATGAAGAGACAGAGAAAATGGTGTTTGCCTCAAACATATTCGATCCCTCTGGTAGAGCACACGGCTATCAGGGCGACTGCCTCCTGCTCCCACCTCAGGAGCTGCACATCACCACGGCTGCCATGTTAATGAACCCGACAGGCTGTTGTGACACCATGGCATCAGGTGAAGAAATGAGGCTTTGAGGTGGAGCAGGTGTGTGTGTGCGCTCTGTCAATGGAGTCTGTGCCTGCAATGCACAATCTGCACCAGGGAGTGCGACAGGGACTGAGCAGCATCTGACTCGGAAAAAGAAAGTAGGGAAACAAGATGCCACACTGACACAAGAGACGGGCACCATCGGTGATTGTTTACATTGTTATCCAATTAACAGACCATAAGTACGGAGGCATCTGTCAACAAACAAAGCTGTTGTTTTCCTCTGCTCTGCATAAGCATAAGCCATTTTCTACCCTCCACAGTCGTCGCCCTGCATACATACATAAATATACATATACATACATACATGCATGCACAAAGGCTGAATATACACAGTATATTCAAAGGACTACCAATCTAATTTCCTGATTTTTACTTTAGTCAATGTTCCATTTATCTAAAGGCATCAGTATTGTAAAGGGGGAAAGCCTTGGGATTAACTTAATGTCCAAGCCTTTTGCAAATGTAGAAAAATATCTAATCCACTCAAACAGAAGAAAGACATTGAACTTAGTTTAAAGTCTGAAGACACATAACGATCACTGGGAGTTCCACACCAAGTCTAATTTTAAAACTGGAACCAAACAGAAAGACAGATGGTGTTTCTAGGCACTGTTTGATAGTTTATCTTTCTTTCTTTTTGAAAAATTGTATGACATAAAACATTCTGTTAATATCACCCCCATGTATTTGGCATTATTGGGCAGCAGACTTCAGCAAACTAAAAACCAAATAATTAGTACTTAAGTGTAAATTTTAAAATAAATATTAAATTGTAGACGAGGAGTAAAGGGAAGACCACAACGAGGCAACACTCAGCAATGAAAGAAAAGACAAACAAAACAAACACGGCGCCTCGCGATGTCCGCTTCCAACACAATCAGCGCGCAGCTGAAATAACGCATTTTTAATGAAGCCATTACAGGCCCGACTATGTTAATTAAAAACCAAATAACTTGTCTGTTTTAAACTAGTGTTGTCAAGTGTTTATTTGGCCAATTACAAAAGCAGTGGGAGATCATTATCCGCTGCCAGGAGTGTTGACAGCACGTAGAGTTGAGGCGTGAACAGAAAAGAACTGAGCCCAATACGACACTTCAAAGGATCAAGCGCCGCACAAACTGGACTGGGAGGAGGGGGACGCAGTGGGAACACCAGGACAAAACACCGAGAGCAAGAGATGTTAAGTTTTCATATTGACCACTGAGCGTATAAATAATGAGCAATTAGATTCATATTGAGTCGAAATGAAGGGAAAAAACTGAAAGTGAGGAATGTGCTGGAGAGAAGAAAAGCCGAGAGAAGAGGGAAAATCAGACTGATGGAGGGAAAGGCGAGGAGTCCACTGAGAAGTGCTGCCACCTTTAACAAGAATACACTCACATTAATGAAACATCTGTAAAGTCTATCCACGTTTAAAGATAAAAAATAAAGATAATAATAAAAAAGCTTTTGAAAAAAACATGGAATAAAATGTACCTCTGAAAATAAATAACCGTCTTCCATCTAAAAATATAGTTAACAAAACACGGAAAGTCTAATATCCCCCGTCACAGATGTAAAATCTATTTGAGGCCAGGACCAGGCTTCCTCTGGCCAGCTGTTTATTGTTCCTGTATCTCAGGTTTTCTCCATGAACTATTTGGCAATGGAGCGTCTGCACTGGATTAAGGATTAAGAGAAGGTGAAAGAGCGTACAGTATCACAGTGAGACCAAAACATGCCACTCACAAAGTCGTTGAATGTCTAAAAGCAAAAGAACTACAACTCCAACAGTCTAAACATGCACACAGCAAATCGAGGACAGATCCCCGCGCTTAAAACACTTTGTGCTCGCTAAAACTCAGACGGAGAGAAAAGAAAAGCAAAAACTGAAACACTAAAAGACTCCTCAAACTTGCAGAAACACAGCAAGGGTTAGTTTCCTGAGCACGGCTAAGCCTAGTACAAATGATGCCAGTGTAAGGCCTGCTGTAGAGCTGAAGACATAAGCCACTGATACCAAATGCTGATATGCAGACTCTGTCCAAAAACCCAAGACTAATAGGCATTTATTGGCAAAGCTACAGGAAGGTGGTAAATGCATGAGTCACAGCAATCTGATCTCTCATGTAATTTCATCAATTACTCATCCACAAACAGCCCTAAACCAACATTTGTCAGCTTTCCCGAGTCAGCCATTGAAAATAGAACCTTTCCTCTCCCAGAAATCACACCAACGCAGAAATACAGTTGACAAATATCGCCTTCAACTATTCAATGAAAGACAAGAGGCTGAACACTGCTATAGTTAGAGTGACACTACACAAAGCGCTGGAAGGAGGTTTCAACAGTTGTGGCGTATTACAAATGCAATAGTGGTCTACAGTGGATCCTCTGAGCCTGGCACAGCAACAGGAGCGTCTGGACGGATGGAGGGCTCCTCTGCTCCTCTTTTAATTACAACATAGAGCTGCAGGATTAGACAGGGGCCTGTGTTCACAGCCTCGCACTGGCACTTTCCTACTGCCTTCCCCTAAAGCTCTCCTCTTTCTGTTTTCTGGAATTCTCTGCCATCATCTTCAGTTTAATATCTTTCTCTCTTGTCTCTCAATCCTCTTCTTTTTCAGACTGTTTCTCTAATTAAATCTTTCTTTGTTTAAGCTTTTATCTCCTCTGTTCGGCACTCACTATCCTCTCCTCTTCTCTCCCCTTCTAATCCCCCCGTCCTGTTTTTGCCCGACTTTCATCTGCGATGCAGACACATCTTTATCTCTGTCTCAAACACATGTTTACTCTTGATTATAAAGAGACAACTGTGAATCCTTTAAGTGACAAAGTTGTGAGTGGGGCATGTGTTTGCCTGAAAATATTTGTGCATGTGTTGAAGTGTGTGATTGTGACGAAATGAAAAGTGTGAGCTATGCGTTAATGTGTGTGTGAGTAGGAGGTGTTTGTGCCCCTCGGGTCTCTATGGACAGTCATGGCACACTGCCTGGGCAAGCCTTCGCACACACACCATACACCTCTTAAAGCACCTCTCCTCATGTGCTAGGCTTGATGAATGGAAATCCTATTTTGTTTCCAGCAGCATGGCTAATTAAACTGGTGGTTAAGACAGTGCTCATTAGCTCACTGCCACTGAACGCAGCGAGCGAGCCCTCAGAAGACTGTTTGTAACAGGCTGAGAGCAGCAGCAGAGCCATAGAGAATAAACTGTTAGTGCTGACAACTGTATCCTAACTCGCCATAGAGTACAGTATTCACAATGGACACTACTAATTAATATTCACTGAGTTATACATCTGCGATAAAGGTTTACCTGCTTCAACCAGTGTTACAGGACAGGAAACAGGTCCAAACAGAAAATAACTTCAGATAAATGCTGCTCTGCAGGAATCACTTCATGACAGTTGTGGGTGAGCTGAGCTCTAAATTGGGTGATTAGAGTTGTGATGTGTCCTACAGAGTTGTTAGATGTCTCTTAACCTGATGCTGCTCATCTGTAGGACTGTGGTAAACAGTGATGCGTACATTTGTGGGAGCACTCACATTTCTACGAGGGAAGGTGGTGAGCAGCTTGAACTCATCTGAGGGGTACCCTTTGGAGGCCACAAAGTCGAAAAGGACCTGGAGCTTACAGGTGCCCAGGAAACGTCTCTCCAGGAACTCTCCGCTCGGAGTGCGGATCCTCAGTTTACTAATCTGCTCTACTGAATCCTCATCGGGCTCTGTTGGTAAGGCCTGCTCCAGCGATAAACGAATGGCCTGAAAGAAAGACACAGAAAAAAGCACATTGAACAGTCCAGTAGTTGCTCAACAAGTTTTTACATACAGCTGGTTGCAGCAGGTGGCTTCACAAGTGTTATTAGTTTGACAGACAATATGGCCAATGCGTCAACAAAACAGCCAATTAGACACAAGACGAACTAAGTTCAAATGTAAACATATTGTATTAATATTACCTGCCAAACTAATTTAATTATACTTCCTTAACATCAAATTTAATTTTGAAGTTATACATAGGGCTATATATATATATATTATATAGAAGAACGAGGAACATGTTGGAGACTTGCACAAATGCAAAGTGACACTTTGCACATGAACCTAATCAGCTCCATGTTGTACAGCCACACTTCCTGCTCCCTAGAGCACCTCTGTGCTACCGCTCACCACCTCCTTTGCTCCTTGTTGTTCCCGTTTGGCCAGGCAGCGAGCATATGCTGTGACAACACGCCCCGGCTTTATTTACACACCATAATGCAATTATATTTCATAAGAGTGTACAACAGTAGCTCATTAGCAGCTTCTGGTGCTGGGTGGGCAGGGTCGGGCGCGTGCCACTCGGCCTGGCGCTCCCTCAGGTGTAAGAGCTGATGCTGACTGAGTTAAGGGGCTCTCAGGGGACAAGCTAACACACACTTAAATGAGTGTGGAGCGTGTGTGTGGTGACGAATAGGCAACCACAAGCACAAGCATAAACACCAACATGAGAGAGACAGCGTCACTAAAGAAACCACAGGGCACGCGTCTGCTGCTGCCTCAAGCCCCATAATCACAGCATCCGAACATCACCAAATCACCACCTACAAGTGGTAAACAGACGAGGACAGGGCAGAGTGCACCTGCAGAGACCCCGGAGAATGCCACTTTCTCCGGTCTGACCCCCCTCCCCCACTACACCAGCCCCTCCCTGCTCAAAGGCTCCAACTCACACACAACATTCCCTGTAGCATTGTCTGCTCTCTGGTGGCAACGCGTGTTTGTGTTGAGTCTGAAGTTTCACTCATAGACAGGACTATAACATTATCACTGTAAATCTCTATATATTCAAAAAGTAGAAAAAAAGCAACACAACATGGTGTAGAATGGTGGATCTTGGTAATACTTCAGGTTTTTGAGAAAGACAGTGTCAGCACATTACTCAAAATGTCTGTGTGACATGAGATGAGATATTATAACAAAAGTCTGTTGATCTGCGTAAAATAGAAGAATAATCTCAGTTTGCTTTAAGGCCGAGTGACATAATTAAGGAGGCCGTTGTTGTGTGTTTGACCGAAGTGACGAATCACCTGAACCGGGCCGGTCACCCAATACCCCACAGCCTTGGGGCCTCTGCTGTTGAGCAAACAACAATCACTGAGCACTGTATTACTATAGACTATATTACAACATTGGTCCCGTCCTGAAGACAATAATTGTTTTGTATGTGCGTGCCAGTGTGTCTGCATATACGAGCGTGTTTGCCTCTCTCTTCACATACAATAATTGTGTTCAAGTCAATGTGTGTGTTTGCTTAGGTTGTGTGCACCGGTGCTAAGCCTGTGATCCTGAATTGCCTCATTCTTTTGTCCATTTCAATATGAGCCATATGTTTTACATGGGCCCAAAGCAGTAAAAGAGAACAATAACCGTGTTTGGAAGGTGACATTTACTGTACTGAGCCTGCTGTAATTAGAAGATTCAAATTGCTGCTTGCCCGCTCCCTCATACAGAGCAGGCCACACGAGCCATTGACCAGGTCCAACCAAAGCCACAGACTAATTAGGTCATTATGCTGAAGTGACAGTGATATGAAAAATATGAGCCAAAGCAAATGGAGACGGACAACTGCGTCATACAGGGTGAATAATGGGAGCAGGCCTTTGTATTGATAAAAATTAAGTCCTTTGTCATTTCTTAATTAATGACTATAACCTGTTAATATGTCGTGAGGGATTGTTGCTTACCTCCTTTTCCTCCTCCTGCTCCCTCTTCATCCGCTCCAGACGAACCTGTTCAGCTTCTTCTCTTTCCTGAGTTTCTCTCTGTAACACACAAGACACAGGAATCCGTTTGCTGAACTATGAAAATTGTTGTAAAAAGTCAGATTAAAAAAAAAAACATTTTGAATTATGCTAATGCTAGCCATGCAAATCATACTCCTATGACTAGTTAGACAACGAAAATTACAGTGGCAACAGTGGTATGCAAAAGTTTGGGCACCCCTGTAAATTTTCATGATTTTCCTTTATTAATCATTGGTTGTTTGGATAAAAAATTCCGGTTAAATATATCATATAGGAGACAAACACAGTGATATTTGCGAAGTGAAATAAAGTTTATATGATTTACAGAAAGTGTGCAAGAATTATTTAAACAAAATTAGGCATGTGCATAAATTTAGGCACCACAAAAGAAAAATTAACTCAATATTTCGTGCATCCTCCTTTTGCAGAAATAACAGCCTCTAAACGCTTCCTTTAGCTTCCAATTAGGGTCTGGATTCTGGTGGAAGGTATTTTGGACCATTCTTCTTTACAGATCCTCTCCAGTTCAGTCAGGTTTGATGGTTTCCGAGCAAGGACCGCACGCTTTAAATCACACCACAAATGTTCAATAATAACTTTCAACAATATTCTGGGGACTGAGATGGCCATTCCAGAACGTTGTACTTGTTCCTCTGCATGAAGGCCTTAGTAGATTTTGAGCAGTGCTTAGGATCATTGTCTTGTTGAAAGATCCAGCCCCG
>OMNZ01054577.1:2337-12680 GCA_900303255.1 Lesueurigobius sanzi | reverse complement strand
AAAGGAGAGAGAGAGAAAGAAAGAAGACAGAGAAATAAGAGACAGACAACAGTTGGTGTAAAGTGTTGCATTTTTAAATATTCCATTCCGAGTCTGATTTATTGAGTTTCAGACCCCTAAAAAAGGTCAAACTTGATTTTTTTTTTTTTTTTTTTTTTTCACCTATGACTAAACGTGCTCCAAAGTTGACCCTGGCAGAATGTCAGGGGCTTTTCAACTAGAAATTAGCCAAATGTCCCTGATCAAAAGTTTACATGTTGTGCATCTTGAAACAAACATACAGTTTTTTCAGACAGTCCAATTTGGTCAGAGTCCTGTATTTCAGCTGAAGTGAGTTTTTCTTTGCTCCTGAACAGTTTTCCCAGCAGGTCATGTAAACGTTAGATCAGTAGTTTCTGTTTCATTGTGATTTCAAAAGAGTAAAATCAGTTCTTTGACGATAAATGACTTCACACAAACCACTGACCAGGAGTGTACAGTGTTGGGGAGTAACTAAATACATGTATTTAAAATACATATTCAGAATAATCATTTTGAGTAACTTCAAATACAGTTACTTTTCAAATACCAAAGGAATACAGAGAGGAAGAGAGACAGAGGAAGGAGAGAGAGAGACAGAGAGAGAGAGAGAGGAATGAAAGAGAGAGAGAGGAAGGAGAGACAAAGAAGAGAGGGAGAGAGAGGAAGGAGAGAGGGAGACAGATGGAGAGAGAGAGGAAGGAGAGACAAAGAAGAGAGACAGAGAGAGGAAGGAGAGAGGGAGACAGGGAGAGAGAGAGGAAGGAGAGACAAAGAAGAGAGGGAGAGAGAGAAATAAAGAAGAGAGAGAAATAAGAGACAGACAACAGTTGGTGTAAAGTGTTGCATATTTTTTTTATCTTTCACCATATTTATACAAAAATATAATCCAAATCAAGGTGAAAGTATCTACGTATTCAGAATACAGTACACTGATTAAGCAAAGTATTCAGAATACAGTACACTGATTAAGCAAAGTAACTGAATACAGTATGTTACAAAATACATTTTAAGACAAGTATTAAGTATTACTGAATACAATTTCAAAGTATTCTCCCCAACACTGCGAGTGGAAAGACAGATTTTTGAGTCATCATTCATATTCTATGAAAAATGACCTAAAGATTAGAAGGGTATGTAAACTTATGAGCACAACTGTATGTCAACTAAATAAAACCAATGAAACCAAACATTTAAATCTGGCTCTATCCATAATTTAGATTTTGTTGCCGAAAATATGGATAATTTTGGTAATATTACACATAAAAGTACAGAAAACTTGGAAAATACATTTCTTTTCCTCATTATTTGTCAGTAATGTACAACAAAAGTTTCAAATAGATATCACTAAATTTAAATTGTTTCCGTATTCACCCACAGTCTGAAGGTTAAGGCACCTTCTCTTTAGTTGACGAATACTATTCTGAAGTAACCGCACTCTTAATCAGGTATAATGTGGTACACTCCATGTCACCTCGATACATGTGTGCCGCATACATAACACTGAAAATGGACGGAAGCTAATTTAGTGCCATTACATTAATTTGAAAGCTTAAATGTGAATTAGCCACAATTTAGTGTCCTCTTAGCTGTCGCGGACAAGCTGTAAAAACAAAATCTCCCTGACTGTTAGCTTATTAAGTTATTATAAAGCAGGTTTTAGCGAACGGTCTGTATTTCAACAAAGTGGGGAGAGATATTAGGCAAAGCGGTGATCTTGTTTGGTGCCTGAATGATGGATGATAATTTGCTTCACTTTGCCCGTGTTTTGGTTTCCATGAACGTGAGAAGCTGGATTGTAACGTCTTGTAAATGAGTCGATTTGTTGTTTTTTTTTCTTCATTGCAGCAGGTGGAAAGGCTCCGGCATTGGTCACTGGGTTTCGATGTTTTGGTGAAGAACAGTGAGCTTCCTGTCTGTTTTTGGACAATGATTTAGATTCGACATGTTTTTGATATAATCATCTGAACTTGGGCAGACCGTACATAGGCTTTTTGAAGAATGTGCCTGGCTCGCAGCAGAACCGTGAGCCACTGCCGCACTTCCATGTTTTCTCTTTTCCAGCATTTGGTCCAGAGATTTTTCCCCAAACTAAATTTTAGCTGAAACATTGAGAACTTGGCAGAGGTGAGAGCTCCATTGGCTCTCGAAAGTTAAAGATGTACAGGTGCTGTGAAAGATCAGGCCAATTCTGAACAGATGAGCAGAAAAAAGACTGAACTCGTATCATACAAAATGTGAGAGAAAAGGTTGAAGATATAGGCTACATTGCACAAACAAAGCCCTGAGGAAGACGTTTGTCGAAACATGTTGGTTTTTGTCCAAGTAGTAAATAAAGGACTTTTAGCAAAGTTTGTAGCTGACTTGTGGATCAGTTTGTAGATATTCTCCAATGACCTTGAACACTGACAGTTGCTGCTACTGTTTATTCTTTCAATCATCTTTAAGAAAGTGTATATTTGAGATGTTTATATTTCTTCTTTACATTTTACAATGCAACTTCTTGATGTGAGGCAAGAGATAAAGATAATTCCGTATGTAAGTAAGTAAGGAAGTAAGTTTCACAGACAAAAGCCACAAAGTGCTTCACAACACGGGTTAAAATACAAATATAAAAATACAGAAGAACACAGAATATAAAGGCCAAGAAGACACAAAATCATAACAGCCCAAAAGAAACTAAGCAAAAGGTTGAACAAAAAAGAAAGTCTTAAGATCGCAGAGAGAGTGGAGGATCGTTCCAAAGCCTGGGAGCAACAGCCTGGAAGGATCGGTCTCCTCTGGTCCGAAAGTGAACCATCAGCAGATTCTGATCCACAGACCTCAGAGCCAAACATCCAAACAGCCTTATACCCTCCTTATTCCCTTCCTATCATTGTGAAGCAGAATTCACCAAGCGTTGGATTGTTCACACACTGACAGGGAACGTGAGCTGAGTTTAGACCATCGTGAGACAGGTTAGTTCTACCCTACAGATGATGTGTTGTTGCAATAGTAATTCGACAGGGGCATAATGCTGGATCAGTGATATAAGAAGGAGCCTGACCATGCAAAGCTCTGAAGGTTAGAATCGGAATTTAAAAATTGATCCTACAGGACACTTTTAGAAATATGCTTTGATTGCCAAATAGAAAAGTGCTCCTCAGACTGTGTTAAAGTTGACTGGTTTTGCGTCTTAAGGTAAGCATGAGTCATATGGTGCTGTCCAAAAGGAAGTTAGCCCTAAACAGAACAGGATAAAGAGCCTGGCCATCTGCCCAGCCCAGGCCTGTTTGGGGCAGTAACACGTCTCATGGTCTTTACTGTCCTGTCTGCGCCTTTGTCCCGCCGTGTGTGTCCTCACATCATTGGACTCATCACCTAACCGTCCCGGGACAATGGAGGAAGGGTAATGTGCTAACAGGGGCCGCTGCAGAACAATGGAGCAGCGATGGGTGTGAGGCGGTGAGTGGAGTTTACAGGTCCTCCGCAGGGGGCTTCCTTCCTGAGGCTTTTATCAACACACAGGAAAGAAAACATCTCCTCCTTCTGCCTCCTCAACGACTGCCTGCTGTCCACTGTCTCAGCCCCAAATAAATATACTGGCCCATAACAATGATGGATATTACATTGTGTAGCGACTATAAAAACACATTTAGCACATAACTATCAGAGTTTATAGGTGGACCAGTGGAATATTGCATCTGGTTTTCTAACTTTTCACACCAAGTGTCACCTCATAAAATAATTCGACGTCCCAAGTACCACCAGGTTTACATCTGGATCCAGTCAGGTCTAAACTGGAGTAAACAGGTCTAAACTAGGCCTAAACTGAGAACCAAGGCACTCCTCCCAACACTAATGGTGCGTTCCATTTGTCCTCAGAGGTCGGAGCTGGAAAAGCCATTTTTTTCCCAGTTACAGCTTTCAGTTGTCAAGTCGGAAAGTTTTATGACAGTGAAATACATTCAAATAATTTAAGCTACAAAGCTGGTAAAAATGAGACAAAACATGAATAAGGAAGTTCATGTTTTATTCTCTGATGTTTTCTCTAACTCGGGCTGTGAGGATCGTCCCACTTTCCCAGTAGGAAATCCGACTTCGGGTAGCGTTCCAGTTGAAACTTTCCACTTGGAATTCGGAAATCCCGACTTCCAAGGACAAATGGAACGCACCATTCTCTATTTACATTTTCTAAAAAGCCTTTATTGTGCTGGGCTGATACACCTTTTAAAACAAAGCCTTTAGTGTCTTGAGTGTAAACCATGTCTAAACAACAATACTCAACTTAAATGCATCACTGCAGCATTAATGGAATAAAGATGAATAAAGGATAACATTTCAGATGGCCGTGAGCACCACCTGTACCAACTGTGGCACACATCCATAGTTTGAGAAACACTCAGCTATAGTATTTAGTATTTATTTAAATTAAGTCCTTCTTTACTTTTACCATCTCTGACCTGCTCTGCATGACATTCCACCATTATTAGTCTTAATAATGGAGTTTATAGCACCTTCAAACTCTCACTCAAAGACTCTTTGCATCACATTATTCATTCATACTCGGAGGTGGTAAGCTACTATTATAGCAGCTACCATTGTAGCTTACCACAGCTGCCCTGGGGTAGACTGACAGAAGAGCTGCTGCCAATCTGCACCATCAGCCGACCACCAACTGCCTTTCACTCTCTCATCACATTCTAATCTGTTAAAACCTCAGTATTTGGACTTAAAGTGATATACGACTTCACTGATCTCACAATGGAGGAATTCAGTTGTTACAGCACATGCCCACAAAGATAATAGATAATAAACATTCAAATAATAATACGGTCTCTTAAGTGCAATGAAAACAAAAAAACTATATGAGAAAGGATGGAAAAATATATATTGTAAATCAAAATAGAACAAAATATAGAAAAATAAAATAAAACTATCAAACTTGGCTGTGCAGAGAGTATATTTACATTGATAGTGAGAGTGATTGTGATGGACAAAGTGATATTGATGGCAGTAAATGTCTCGATTCCTTCACAAACCATAACAGAAGTGATGCATTAACCCAACAAACCCTTTTAGATTTTCGTTTTGAGTTGAATAATATAAACAACATGCGCCCGGCTCCCTGGGGCGCTCTAGCTTTACTCTTTAATGACCGTCTCCTGTCCACAGCCCTTTGCATCTCTGCCCCAGCGTCCCACAGGAAGCGTCCTCTGTTGTCCTCCGCTCTCCTGTCTTATCGCTGTGTTTTGGTTCTCAGAGGGGAAGAAGGAGACCTCTTCAGTTTTGGGACGTCCCATGCTGTTTGCCCTCTCTTCAGGCTCTTCCTCTTCATCCCTTGTTTATGTACCCCCCCCCCCACACACACACACACACACACACACACACACACACACACCCTCACCCCTGTCTCTCTCATTTCAAAGCACCCCGAGGTGGATGGGGAAGGGCCCGGCTGGGGTTACCATAATAACCTCTATCTAATGCATACAGCCACTGCTTGCTTTAGCCTTGCGCTGCACAAAAGTTGAGGCATTTTTAACTTTGAAGTCACAACGCTGCTTTTCCACAAGACGAGCTGATGGTAAATAGTTGAACACACGTTTAGCCAGTTTTGTGTTGATTTTTATTTGTTTATTGTTGACTGATCATGATGTGGCCATATCTGTGCTATTTCCTGATTCCTGGTGGAAAGATTAAGGTATACACTTCAAACAATGACATCTTGATGAGTTAAAACCATTGGAGTAAATAATATTTGACCCTAATTTGAGTAATTCCATCTTGCCTTGTGCAGTAGAATAAGTGGAATAGGTTTCAAGTAAAATTAGATTTATTATATAACTTTTAAGTGCAATAAGATATTTAATCTAAGTTTGTATGCAACAGGATGTTTTTGCTTGTTTTAGGTGCAAAAAGTACTTCATTTGCTGAAAATATTCCCATTTCGAGAAACATTTTACATAGTTTTAGTCAAGTTTTTCCAGTATATATGTATTGTTCAGACCACATTGGACACAGGCCTCAGACAGACGGGACGGCTGGCCTCGCTGCTGTCCAGGATGTTGTGTTTATGGCGCATGGGACCTGAAGAAACGCATCTCCGAATACTTTAAATATTTACACTAGGATTTAAGCTCCAAATCCAAGTACATGTATGTTTTTAAATGCATTACGTCAGTGTTTCTCAAAGTGGGTCTGGAGCACTTCAGGGCGGCCTCCAAAAGTCATTCACATCCTTAAGATACATGTATTTATGTCATATTTGAGCCTATGTTCACTACTACTTGTATTTAATATCTAAATACATGAATATAAACACAACAATGTCTTGATTATATATAAAGATAAGGCGAGACAGATAAGGGAGGACTTGAGGGAGGACAAATTACAATTGAAAGGTCATTAAGGCGAGGCACTCCAGGTGAATAAGGAGAAAAAATATATTAAGTGATATCAATTTTAAACTTTTGCTGGATATTACTGACATAAATATGAGGGGAAAATGTATTGCAAGTTTTCCACCATTTTATGTTTACATCTAAAAATAAGACATTCAAGTCCAAATTGCCTATTTTCAGCGATGAAATCTAATCTATTCTCACATGTATTATTGTGCTGTTAGGATTTTTATTTTAAGATTACTATTTGAGGTACTGTGACAACGCAATTTACCTTGTGGATCAATAAAGTCTGTCTAAGTCTAAAATAATGTATAAGTTATACATATTTGTTCAGAGGAGATTTTGAATATTTTTGATAAACTAGTTCTTTATGAATAAATCCTTAAAAATCCTAGTTTCATCTTGTTTTTTAAAGTTCAAAACTCAATACATCAGGCTAGGAATTAAATATTGAAAAAATCTGGAATCTACAAGACTGGAAAGTTTGGAGTCTGTCGGAACTACGAAAGTGGAAATGTTAATAACTTACAATTATGGAGAAGCATTGGATGAGTGAATAAACTACACTTCTTATTGTAAAGATTAGGTGTAAGATATGTTTCCAGGTGAAAGTTTATATGTCAAGAGAGCAAACTGGCCCAAATCTGAAAATTGAAAGGGAAAAAAAGAGACTAAGTCATTGCTTTTCAACCAAAATGCTCCACAAAAGCATATAGCTATAGACTGCCTTTTCTCCAGGGACCTTAAGGAGGCAAGACTCTGACATGCAGCTATATCTTTACCTTTAGTTAGAACTTCAACAACACCGACAGGATAGCGTGGTGGGGATGGAGTTGGACTTCAGAGTCAGAACTTCAACAACAACAACACCGAAAGATTTTGTTGACAGAGCTATAGTCATTGTAGGAGCACACACTTTTACAACTCTCTCTAAAAGTTCTCATTTCTTTATGTAAAGCACTTGGCGATGGCTCTTGCCTTTTCGAACAGTCTCTGGTCCTCCTCCCTCCTTTGTCTCTGGTCTGTGATCCTCAGACAGTCGGGCAGCGGGCAGTAAACATGTGTTCTCGGAGCGGCTCTGTGTTGTTGCTGCGCTGGTGTCAGGGAGATGCAAGCCTCATGCATACTGATGCTGTTTGAACTCTTCCTGAAGTCATTAATTATGCAGGGCCCGACTCGCCCGGCCAAACTCGGATTAACTCTGATGAAAACGCAAAAGGGAGAATGGTGCCTTCATGGACCAGTGCCCGCCCCTTCTCCTTGGTGATGTGAGGAGATTAGGCCCCCTGATATTGTGCGCATGGGGCAGTTCGGTCTGTGTCAGCAGTAGTGCGCTAACAATGACCGGTTTAAAAATTAACCCAATCATTTTTCTGCCATCAATCAACAGCTTCAGGCGAGCGTTCGGGGAGGAAGATGGAACCCGAGTCTTTGTCCCAGAATAATACACCTTTGAGTCGTTTACCCTCTCAATCATTCGTCAATCATCTCATTCTTTTTTACCCATAATCAATCATTAAGTTTCACAGGACAACACCTAAGCTTTCATTTCCTTGGATATGTGTTTATTGGTGGGAAACTTACTGCAAAAAGTGATCTCTTGATAAGTTAAATTTGCTTGAATTCAGAATATTTGACCATATTCTGACTTGTATAATTGTCTGCCAAAGGAACAAGTATTTATTAAGAAAGAATAACTTCTTGCACTTAAAATTAGACAATAAATCTGAATGTACTTGAAATTGTATGCTTTTTCTTATATTAAGTGCAAAAATACTTGTTCCATTGGCAGATAATTTTACTTAAACGGACTCTACGGAAGTTAAAATTTAAAAAATAATATATTTTCCACCCCCTACATGCTCCAGCAATGTCCCCCGCTGTACTGTGAGCCCACACCTATCCCACTCAGTTGCCGCTCTAAGCCTGCACTGTCACTCTAAAGTTGCGTGTTCGGGCCGAGGCAGCAGTCATTCACCAGCTGAACATGGAGACTGCAGTTACGCGGACGGCCAGAGGTGGCAGTCACGAGTATGAAAATGGACAACCTCCGTTGAGTCCCTTTAAGTCAAAATTACTCAGAATATGGTCAAATATTCTGAATTCAAGCAAATTTAACTTATCAAGAGATCACTTTTTGCAGTGGTCTATACAGATAGTGGCAAGTCAAATTTAATGATGCCTAAATACTAGATAAAGTTTTTAATGCTACAAACGCCACAAATCAGTACATACTTCATATTCATTTCCATATTCAATTGAAAGTTTTATACAACTTTTGAACAGAAATACAGATTTCTGCCAATACTCCAGTCTAGACCTACATTTTTTGTATTTTTGACAAATGTATGCTGTAAAATTAGTTGAGTCATGATTTTCCAAGAACTTTTGATTTAATGCCATTAACCAAATACACATTTGACAGTTGTAGAGTTTAAGGTGGAGACACTGCAGGAAAGACTCATTTTTGTCAGGTTGTGGTCTAATTTTCTCTCTTTAAGTTTCACCTGGAAACAAATACGTTGTCTAATCTTCAAAATAAAGCATTTGATTATTAAAACATTCAATGTTTTTCCATATAATGATATGGGAAATTGTAATTCAAAGTCAGTTTTCTCAAAATGCATTTCTCTCACTTTGTGTCCACTTTAGTAGCACCTACAGACACCAAACTTCCCAGTCTTGTAGTTAACAATATTTTGAACATCTTTTTTCATATATTTTTAATTCCTAGCTGAATTTACACAATTTTACAGATAATAGATTCACTACTGTCATAACTAGTTTATTAATGATTGATCGTTTTATTTTGGTCACATCACATCAGCAAATATACAGTTCAAACAATATAATAACACATTGTAACCAAAAACGGAATAGGCAGAAGCAGTGCTTATTTTTGCCTTTAGCTTATTACAAAACAAAACAAGATGTACAAAAAATAATAATCTTTGCAACAACTAATAACAAAATAAAAGCATCAATCAAGAAAATAAGACATTTTGGCCATTTTCGCTTTATATCAGTAATATATAGCAAAAGTTTCCAATTGCTCTGTGTCAGTATTGTCGTCGGGTAAAGTCAACATTGAAAAACTGTGGCTATCTTACATGAATCCCATTTTGTGTGGCCTCTCGAGCATGTCCACATCTACCTCACAGAGTCCTTTTTGTTTGGTGTCTCCAATGGACCCACAGCTGCTGTTCTGCACTTATGTAACAATCATCGGCACTCACTCCGTTGATATGAAGCAAGATAACAATGGGGAAGGAAGGTTTAGCCATGGTCAAAGTAACATTTTAAAGAGAGTGCGTACAAGAAGCCAGTCGAGAGGAAAATATTGGATTTAAATGAGTGGGTTCCGAATAGGTCCACAGTGCGCTCCAGTGATCTAAGTCTCACTCCCAGCGTGGTCCCAATCGGCCCTCCCTGGCTCAAATTAGCTCCAATACCGAGAGCTTAGTTGAGCTTGAAGAAACAGCTGGCTCGGTGTGGGGCCCTCGCAGGATCCAAAATGGCCGCCGTGCATCAACAGCGAAAAGGCCCGGGCTTCTCTGTACATTCCTCTCCCACAGACCGGTCCCGATCCGACCCGGCCCAAAGTGGGATATTTGTAACGAAAACAGAGACATGTTTTTTCTGTTCCTAAAAAGGTGCAGGCGTGTTTCCCAGGGCGGCTCTGTCTGCTGAGGTTTTGACTCTCAAGGCTTGAAGATAGATGTTCCTGTCTGGATCAGTGCGCTGGAGAAAAGAAGATTTATGTCCAGTGCCACTAAAACAGTATTTACATTAATGGCTTTTTGTCCCATTGGTCAAGCACTTTGTTATTTTGTTTTTGTTTCATTGCAGCAACCTAAAAACACTATATACAGTACAGCAGGTCGCAGTTGACCATATTTAGAAGTCAGCGTTATTACAAATGTGGAATTATCAGTATAG
>OMNZ01054576.1:2573-15717 GCA_900303255.1 Lesueurigobius sanzi | reverse complement strand
TCCTGATTTAGCCCTGGATTTGTTTAGTCCTGGTTTAGACCTGCTTCAGACCAAGTTTAATCCTGGTAGGATTAGGCCCTTAGACCCTTAGGCCTCCTTTTAGACCCATTTTAGCACTGGTTTGGACCTACAGTAGTTTAATCCAGAATTAGACCTGATTTGGTCCTTGTTTTAACCCTAGTTTAGACCTGGTTTTGACCTGTTCTGACCTGGTTTAGACTAGACTGGGCTAGGGTTGGTTTAGTCCTGGAAAAAGCCTGGTTTAGACCTGGATCAGTTCTGGTTTCTTCTTAGATTAGACCATATTTAGTGCTTGATTTGTCCTGATTTAGTCCTGGATAAAGCTTTGTTTAGTCCTGGTTTATCTCTGATTTAGTCCTGTATAGATCTACTTTAAGTCCTGTTTTAGACCTGGTTTGGACCTACTTTAATCCAGGATCTCTGGTGATTTGTGCCAATTCAACAAGAAGCTTGTGGGCCACAAAAATTGGTCTGCGGGCCGCATTTGGCCCCCGGGCCGCACTTTGGGCACCCCTGGCATAAACCAAAAGGCATAAACAGTGAGTATGTAACTAGAAAAACTAGTCCGGTTTGCTTTTGTGAAGCTATGTCGGATGTTTTTAACCAGATGAGATTAACCAGAGACGGTATGAAAGAAACCTAGGAGGAGCTTTTGGGGAAACAGGAGGTGCATTTCATGAGCTGCTGCTGAAAACAGCCACGGGGGAAAAGTCAAAGCTTACTACAAGCGTGGCACATGGTCCCGGGCTGGGTGGGGCCTTTCTGTGTGGAGTTTGCATGTTCTCCCCGTGTCTGCGTAGGTTTCCTCCAGGTGCTCCGGTTTCCCCTACCACCAAAAACATGTACACTAGCCCAGGATGAATGAGAATATGTCTGAGAGAGTGTCTGGGAGGCGATATCGTTCCATTACATGTGGCACATCCCGCCACAATAAAAGCTTTTTCTGTGATGTCTTTGAACAATGCACTTTCCTATTTATTATCTTCAGCTTATGGTCTTTGGCATTTCTGTGACAATGCTTTTATGTCTGGTCTGTCTGAATGTTTGACAGTGCACCGTTCAATTCCATTGTGGTTTTATTCTGCAAATAGCAAATACACTTATTCTGATTCTGTGTGGGACAACGGATGGGAATTAGCAATCCGGAGTGGTGTGGTTTACATGTGTGTCTCATTAACATGCACTGTCCCAACCAAATAAACAAATAATACTCAAATGGCATATTAATCCTCCTTTAAAATCATGGCACATTCTCTTATACCCACATGTTGTAGCGCCTGACTGAAAGAACACACTGCCCAAAGGCGCTACCGTGTCCTGCAACCGCTCTCGTCTTGTGGACTTGGCCTGTGTGGTCCCAGGACAGTAGCTATATCTATAATATTTACAATACTTGTGTCAGAGTCGGCCCCTGCGTCCCGCCTCGGCCTCGGTGGGTGGCTTTCGGCGGTGGACATAAACACTCCGCCTCTGCCCCTCGCCGTTGTTGACTCCGATGTGCCAGCGCTCGCCTCTGCTTCAACACTCGCTGGGAGTTCTGCCCTACATACCACACACTCGCCGCGACGCGCTGGGCTCAGAGGCACAAAGCCAGGGCCGGGGCAGTGCGTGTAAGCAAACGAGAAGAGGAGTGGGTGCTGCTGCTGCGGTCCGGACTAAGTACACAACGGCCTTTTGATTTTTCAGACCGCGACTTCACGGGTAAAGAGACGTACAGTCAGTTGGAAAGGGTTTATTTGAACAAACGCTTTGGTCTGAGAGGGCGTCAAACTTGTAAGGCAGTGTTATTATTAGGATTTATATTGTTTAAAGTGGGTAATAATTGTCAGTGTGCAGCATTTGGAACATGTGGCAATGGCATTACTTGAAAGGGCTCATTCATTGAACTTATTCTGAGCAGTTTTTACACAGCAACCATGGCTATGTTTTGTTGAATTAGTGCTTTATTGCAATCTAGTCAAGTTGTGAGGAATTATCTTTTTTTGTTTTTTTGGCTGTTGTCCTTATGTCATGGTAAATTATAACGTGTAGTAATAAATAACAATCTGAATATGTAATAATATGTGTACAACAAAAGGGACAGATGACTAATATCAGATTGACTTCACGTTCAAGAATTTCTATTTCAGTCGGAGCAGGTGCCAATACAGATCTATGGGTGCTATGGGGGAGAGATCCTTTTTTAAATAAATTGTAAAATCTTTGGCATGGGCCCGCCTGCACTCCCTCGCTGGTGTCTCACGTTGGTCCTTATTGTACATGTAAATAATTGCTGCTGGTGTCCCTGCGCCTGATTGGTGGATGGATAATGCTGCTGGAGTCCCTGCGCCTGATTGGTGGATGGATTTCGTTCCGGTCCTCTATTGGTCGTTCCCCCTGGCTTGGTGCAGCCCTCTCAACACCTGCCAATCACCTACCACTGCCCTCCAGACCAGCGTCCAATAAAAGACTCTTCCGGCTACTTCTGGAGGCGGCTGGAACTTCTCAGTGCAGCTTGCCATTTCGTTTGCGTGTCTCCTGTGTGTGTGGTCTCTGGACCAGTATATGTCACTATAGGTGTATAGGTTGTATTTTGCCTATTCTGTTACTCGTGTTAGAGCTCCTTTTGGAGCCTACTTTTGTTGCCAAAGCTACCTAATACGTACCCAAATAAATTGTAAAATCTATTTTCCCATTCAACATCTTGGGTTCTGTGTTACTTCCCTTCACCCTAGAGAACAGGATGTAATAGCCATAAATTCATAAAAATATGGTCCATTTGATGAAACATTCAGTATTTTGCGTCACTTTTACACAATTTCACACAATCCTAGTCCTATCCTTTTATTGATAATGGAAATGAAGACCAGGGGTGGGAAAAATCAGGTATAGCCTCTTTATTGTGGCATAAAATGTTCAATATCGTATCCTAACTTTCAGGATTTGAATATTTTGTGGCTTATTGTATCTGTATGTGTGATTTAGGGCCAAAATAGCAAAGGGAACGCTTCGAGCCTGATCCTCATGTTATCTAACTTTTCATTTTTCATGTCTGTCCCGCCTTGTCCCAGAACCATGACTTTCACTACGCAAGGTCTTCTGAGAGCTAGAAACGAGTCGCATCCAGCAGTTTACACTCATCTACCGCCTCATCTCACTCAAAAAAAAAGCAGATACTCCACCATTTCCCCTCATTCTATCGCGCTATCTCGCCCAAAATCTCCTAAATCAACTCCATCCAGCTCTTTTCGCTCCATTCTCAGTGTTTGCCGTCTCATCTCGCGTCCCTTTTCTCTCTGTTCCCTTAAAGCTTTAGTGGAAATCCCTGCTTCTCCAATATACCGTGTTTGTAAACATTGCGCGGCAGCCTTTTCTCTTACCCCAAAAACCCATTTTCTCCATCATCACGGGGGTCTGGGGCTAATGAATGCCGCATGGGACGAGGGGACTATTTAATTCCAGTCTTGGCTGAAAGGAGCCTCATAAGAACTGCCTTTTGTTTTCATTTTTTCACACAAGTTTTTTTTTTCTTTTACGACAGAAAAGGCCCCTCTCCCGGTGAATGGCGGGCGCTTGGGAATGCCGAATTCACAGCTTGGTTTTTCAAAAAGAGTGAATGGACTTTAATGGGAGCGAGTCGGACCACACTGCAGCGGAGAGAAAGGCACCAGTGACTCGCTTCACTCACCATCTTTTCGGCTTTTTCCGAGTTCAACATCGAGATGGGGAAACCGTTATTTTCTTTTCAGCGCGTTTGGAAAATTAGCGAGCGCTTTTAACGGACTTAGCCGTGCATTAGCTAATTATTTACTGCCGATTAGCGAGTCAGGATTAGAGTTGAGGCTTCTCCGTCGAGGCTAAATGGGAAGAAAAATCTCATGAAACAAGTTGTAATTGAAACATTTCGCAAGTCTGGTGCAAAGATGTGGCAGAAAGGAAAGTAAATGCATGAAAGAAAGAGATAATAGGGATAATTTAGAAAATATATTAATAAAGTGGACATAAAGTGAGTAATAGTGGCTTAAAACATTATTTTACGTACCTTAGGACTGATATTTCACATTTCTTAAGGGGAGACACTGCAGGCAAAACCTTTTTTTCTTTGAAATTTTGGGACAATTTCTTTTCTGTTAACATATAAACTTTCATCTGGATACAAATAAATCTCATAATCTTTATAAGTATTGCACTGATTGTATGTTTCTCCATAGATTAATATGGGGAATTGTTAGTTCAAAGGCAATTTTCTCATATTGTACAACTTTAGTAGCTCCTACACACTCCAAACGTTCCAGTCTCGCACATAATGAACAATGTTTTGAAGGTTTTCTCTGAAGGATTTTTCAGTGTTCAATTTCTAGCCTGATTTAGAGTTATCAGTTGAAGGAACTAAGATTGAAACAGCCTCCCAGTTGATATTAGAGACTCTACCACATTCTTAGTGCTTAAAACAAAACCTATCTGGTAAATGTTGGCGAAAGAGGATCCAGGCGTGTTCTTTAACATTTCTCTCATGTCTCTAGTGCTGAGTTTGTGGATGATCTTTGTCTTTGAGTGTAAGTGCTGCATGTTTTCAGATACCTACTGTTTAAACATGTTTTTTTATTTCAACAATACCTCTTCATAGGAATAAACAAGAACAGGAAACATTTAGGTAACAAGTACTACCTCATTCCAAGTGTCATCAGGCCTAGATCTGGATCAAATCAGGGCTAAACTGGGTCTAAAACTGGCCTAAGTTATCGATAAACTGGTTGTAAACCATGTCTAAACCAGAAAAGACAATTAACAATTACTGAAGCATAAATAAAATGTCTAAAATTGCAGATAAGCCCCATGACCACCCGAGGAAGGCCAAGTACCACCAGTTTGAGAAACACAGCCCTGGGAAGTTGGCAGGAAGTTCCTAAGCAACCTTTTTGTGTACAGAGCACACAAAAGTGTGTCCTCTCTACAGCAAGGACTCTGCAAAAAGAATAGAAATAAATAGAAACTATTTTTGGTTAAATAAGGACGACAAGATAACAGTATATTTATTATAATGAAAAACCATTTATTTTGGAGCAGGCCTTTTGCTCTTTAGATCCCGTGCTGGCGCTTAATTTGTTTTTTTTCCTCCACACGCCCCGGAAACAACCCTCAATGCATTTTATTTAAACTAATTTCGTTACAGTGCAGTGTCCTCGGCCATAGCGCCTTCAGATAATGGACCGAAGTGGCCCCCGGATCGTGAAAACATACATGGATTATACATGGGTTCGCCCGCTCGCCCGGTGATTGAGATTAGTTGCTGTGAGCGCGGCCCGTGACACCGTCCTGAATTATGTCCCGGTTTAAGCGTCCGGATCGCCTCTCCGGACTCGCTAATGCACTATCGATTGTTTATGTGTAAAAATGGCGTCCGCGCTGGTGGGAGCAGATTGGAAAAGGGGGGCCCGGGCGGCGAGGCAGTGACAGATAAGGCCGCTACCCGATGCCTTCTCCGCGGACCGTTTCCAGGGGCTGATTGTGAGCGTGTGTGGAAAAGTATAAAAATATATATATATAATAATAATAATGGGGCCTGGAGCGCGCGGTATCTGCAGCAGGTGGACTGTGAAATGGGGACACGGAGCGGACTGAGAGGCGCGCGGTGGTCGATAAGGCGGTATCCCATCAAAACATGGTCCGAGTGGATAACTGTACCGCAAAAAAAAACTGGGAAAATGTACTGTAAGAAGTTTTTATGACATAAATGATATGAACTTAAACAAGGTCAGAGGTTTGGTGGGAACTTGGTGGGAATATCGCAGACCAAGGTTCTTAAGCCACCTAACTAGGCTATCCCCAACAATGGAAACTGGTTTGATAACACTGTTGCCAAAGCCCAATAAGGAATTACTACAACTAGGCAACTGGAGACCAATAACTTTACTCTGTAATGATACAAGTTACTGGCACTAGTATTCGCGAATAGGATCAAGGGTGTCTTGATTAAATTGATAGATGAGTTCCAGTCGGCCTTCAGTAAAGATCCACAACAATGTGAGACTAATTGATATATTGGATTACCAAACTCTGTTAAACCCAGAAAGTCTAATACTTTTTATCGATTTCTTCAAGGCTTTTGACTCCATTGAGCATGATTTTCTAATTCAGACATTGCATTTATTTGGCTTTGGCACTAATCAAAATGTTTTAAGACAAAAATTGAGGTATCTTGTGGTATAAGACAAGGGTGCCCAATTTCCCCCAAAATATTTACAATATGTACACAGCTATTGGCTTAAATAATTGTAAATAACAAGGATATAGAAGGGATACAAATCGGTGGTACTGAATTCAAGATCAGCCAATTTGCTGATGATACAGTGACTTTCTTGAAAAAACAAATCTATTCATCAAAAAGGCTTTTTTCTTTCAGTGGGTCATGAGCCTTTTCCTGGGAACTTTTGATTTTTACAACTTTAACTGACTTAATTATAATAAACCCTACATTACACTGCAAAATTGTTTATTTTGAGTATTTGGCCTTAATTTGAGCAATTCTAACTTACCAAATGAAAAATCTGCCAGTGGGACAAACATTTATGCAATTAATGTTTGTCCATCGTAGGTCAAGATTCTTCAGTCTTCATCTGTAGTTGAAGTGTCCGACGTTTCGATCTTAGTCCAAAGATCTTCCTCAGCGAATAAAGATTTGAACTGGACTTGGGTCTCTTAAGAGCCAACCAGAAGGCGGAGTTAACCTCTAAGTCCCTCCTCTCTTGGTACTAAAGGTTGGAAAACATCTTGGTCTATTGATGCTTAATTGGGCTCGTTACCTCTCTATTGTCTCACCCTGGGTTAAGTTCTAAGGTTGTTGACACTCCCCTATGGCCCTGCTCCGCCCAGTAGTCCAGGCTCATTAGCATGACATTGAGATGGTCTAAGGTTGTTGTTGTAAAGTGGTTTCTGCCTCTGTATGTTGTTATAGACTGGATCTAACTTAAACCTAAGTCCACCACTGTGATTCATGAAGACTGAAAATCTTGGCCTACAATGTATTTCCTTTTGTATCCTTCCTAAGAAACTGAAAAAAAAAAAAACATTAAATTAGCACTGGCTGCTCCCTGTTTAAACCATGTTACAGACAGCCAATACACAGTAACTTCCTGGCTTTATAAATAGCCTGCTTTAACTCTACGTGCTGCTGTGTCCGTTTAGAGACACTTTATTGTCATTGAAGGTACAGACCATTCCTGATTATTTCCTCTAAAACGACCTCCAGGAAGCAGAGTGCAGCCTTAATTTAATCTGCGCTTGCGTTCTGCTGCCAGATCAGTGCCAGCGCCATCCAACACTCTCCGGCTCCGCCCTCAACACCCTCCGGCCCTGCCCACTCTCTGCCCGGGCGCCATATGTCCCTCTACAATGGGCCTGTGTCTGCTGCCCAACCCTTAACGCCAGCCATTACAGACAAGAGCCGATGTTCATCTCAAACAAAAGGGTTAGAACGAAACATGGAAGTGGATGATGTTCTCATTTTGGAGGTGATCAATTTGAAACTTATCTTGCGTAGTAATCAATCCATCCCATATTACTTCTAGAGCACTTGGCAGAAAATGCTTGACATAAAAATAAAAAAACGTGTAAAATGGCCAAAAAGCCCAATATTTTCGATGACTGAATCTAAATGATGGATAGAGATTTAGTTTTCTTTTGAGTTTTTCAATACAGGAGTTTTGCCTTGTTCTTTGGGGTTCAAAACTAAAATATATCCGGCAGCAATTAGATGTTTATTCTTCTCAAATAACCTTCCAAATATTGTTAAGCATAAGAAAATTGAAAATGGGAAATTTGCGGTCTGTAAGAGCTCCAGCTCTCGCCTCTTTCCAAAGAGAGAGCAGCTGTTCGTTGTTTTAGGAAGGTATAGAAAGACCACCGACGGAGCAGTACAGATGATGATTGACTGTGCTGAGGACCAATCAGAGGAGATGTTGGGTGGGCCTAAGTGTGTCCTGACATGTTCATACATGCACCAAAAGCCTTTGTTTGCTCTTCTCCTAAACTGGAACAAATGTCAAAACCAGTGGAGTCGATTTGTTGGGATTAATGCGGCCGACGACAGCAGTGAAGTGCGGGAGCTGCTGTGTGTTTGTGGAGTTCAAACAGCGATAATGATGAGAGGTTTTATTTGTCGTTCTTCGATCGCTGTTTACAAGCGCTGACATAAGTCTGGACATGTTCTCGTATCTTTGTGTGTTTGGTAAATGATTTGTTTGCCCACCATCTTCTGCTAAAAGACATACACTGTAGCTTTGTACAGTTGTGTGTCTGTGTCTGAGCTCTGGTTGGTCATAGATTGAAAGTGAATGCTGGTTCAGAGAGGTATTGGTGATTATGTGACTGAAATAGGCTTCTGTTTACTCTAACAAGCAGAAATGAATGTTTTCTTGCAGACCCAGCAATTAGCTTTGTCCAGTAACTAGCTTCGTACATCATACTGTACTTTTGGGGGAAAGTAATGAAGAAGTATAACTAATTACTTGTTGAAAGTGATGTTCCCAACACCGGAAATGAGTTTGGACACAACAAACCATTTCAACTTTCTTCTTCCATTGCTTGTAACCCCCTCAAAACCACACACATGTCTTCAAAGAACGCGTGCAGCTCGGTTGAGGGGCCCCTCCGACGGCTTTATGTCTGAGATTGGACTGGGACGCTAATGCAAACGCGGATCAATCAGTCTCTTTGTTCATTAGAGCCGCAGCGTCCCGGGAGTCGGTAAAAACGCCCCGCCGTCGCAGGGCTCATTTCGCCGATGAGCTGCCGGTCCTTCGAGACGATACTGTGGGGTCAGCGGAAGTAAATAAACATCAGCCAGTGTAAGGTCGCAGAGATCAAAGCCTCGTACCCTCCTCCTGTGGATGTGAGAGGGAGAGTGTCCGGGGAAGTTACTTAAAACCCCTGTCACCATCGGTTTATGTTGAAGTGTTGAAGTTAAGTTTTTATTTGCCAAGGCAGATGACAGTGGAGGCTATATTTAGTGAAAAGCTGGGGGTGTGAATCCATATGGCACCGTCAATTGCAATGTTTTAGTCGTTAAGGATATGTAATTATAGGAAAGTGCTTCAAGAGTGACAAATACAAATACTTGTTTTATAATGTAAAAAGTACACTGCTAAAACTCATATCTTAGTAAGGTAAGCAATCTAGAGCTAAATTTTCTTGAAATAAGTACATTTGCCCTTGGTTTGAAAAACTAATTTCAAGATACTTGTCCATGGGGCAAGTTTTTTACGCAAAAATTAAGAAAAAAGGTCTCAACACACTCAAAATTAGACAAAAAAACTTGAGATAAGATGGTTATTGGTGTTTTTCCTAATTCAAGTGTAAAAAACTTGCCACATGGACAAGTATCTTGAAATTAGTTTCTCAAACCAAGGACAAATGTACTAATTTCTAGATTGCCTAACTTACTAAGATATGAGTATTTGCAGTAGATTATTTTAACACCAAACACTTTTGGAGAGGTTTGCTGAACATAAAAACGCAATCAAAACCCAAAACTTGGATTATCCAATTGCCAAACACTTGCAAACCACAGGTCATACCAACATCAATGGCCTCAGTCATGGTCATAGAGACAATAAAAATGGACCTCAGAGGAGGGAATAAACTCATAAAAGAGAGACGTACTGGATTGATGAAATGAAATAGCACCTACAAACTCTCAAATTCTCCAGTCTTGTACCAAATTCTTAAAGTTTCTTAGTCAAAAACAATGTAAGATTTCCTCTGAACAATTCAATCAAATTATTTCTGAAAGCCCAATATCGAGTTGAAAGCTTCTCAGAGAACTTTTTGGGAGTTGCAGTAGTCCAACCTTCATGAGACAAACACACAACATCTTTGTAGACACTTCTTTAGCTCCATTTCGAGTTCTGTATTCTATTCCTTATTTTGTCCGCCCATGTCATTTCCAAGATCCCATGCTCACAGAAGTTTACCATCATCAATAGTTTCTTCCCAGCTGGCAGTTTCTTTCTGATCCTCCAGGTTTCTGCCCATCTTTCTCGTTCAAATCCAAAAAGCTGATCTTTGTTGGTCATGATTTTGCACCGCTAAAACAAAGATCTGCCTCAAAATATGGCCTTAAAAAAGTCATGTAGAGAACCCACGCTCTTGTAGGACTTAGACTAATGCCCTTTCCTCCGAGCCAACCATAAAACATCACTGTACCAAGTGCAAATATGAGGGACTTCAGTCGTTCCAACTTTGTCTTTTCGAGTGCTTAGACTCCTCCAAAACTGCAGAACCGCTGGGGTTCGGCCATGTTGGAAAGTCATTTGTCACGGGGCGGACTGGTGCCAAGGCATTAGCCCGGACTGGGTCATAAAAAGTGAATGAAAAAAACGGTTTGAATGGAGCTAAACAATGAAGTGGGAGCTCTGCGGCGGAGAGACGGGGGTCACGGTGATTTGGGGGCAGAATACGGCCCCTCCATATGAATGATAATGGTACTTTGGAGCCTCTATAGTTTTAGTGGGACCACAAATAAAGTCATTTGTAAAACTCTTGACCTTTTGGAGTCCATATTATGGCCACAAAGCAAGCGCATGTGCCAAGAAAGGTTGAGGGGAAAGTAGGAATTTGCACGGTTTTAGGAAGAGGTCCAAGGTCTATGGTCGCGCGGAGACGTTTATGGATTTTTTATCACATAATCTGGATAAATGTGTTGGGTTCATGTTATATAACTGAAGCATGAATTATATTATCTTTAATTTAAATGGATAAAGTTTGAGATGAGACTGAGTACCACCTGAAAAAGTACCACAGTCGCAAAGAACCTGTGAACACGTAGTTTCTTTTGGCTCATGCCTAGGGCTGCACAATATTCGGTGATGCAATATCCATCTCACAAGAAGCCACAAAATAGAATACTAATTCACTTAAGTCTTCCATTTGACAGAGATTTTTTAATTTTTTTCTAAAACCAAACATGCATGGGACTTATAAATGTGCAGAAGTTCAGTTTTAGTTATAACTTTCCTAATTTAGCTAATTTTTTGGCCTTGGTTTTTTCAATATCGTGAAGACCTACGACTAATGGCTATAAGAAAAAATACATTGAACAGGCTATAGAATTCTGACAAGTTTGCTGAAGTAGCTGGCTTGCATTTTCATGGCTTTGACTAATATAATGGAGATCTGGCATTCGGTACTAAAGTGTGCAGAGAGTTAGCAAGAGCGTTGGCTACTCCAGGATACTTTAGAGAATTTTGATGATGTCACAACTCCACTTCTGGGTCCAATTCATTGTATCTTGTGTGTAAGGACTATGTTTTTCACCTCCGTACCTCAGAGCTGTGTTCCACTTTGCAAAAATCGGAACAACTGCAAGGAAGACACAATGAAGTTGCCAGCGGCTCGGACACAGAAGTGGAGTTGTGATGTCACACTAAACAACCGAATAGCCATTAGCATTAGCCATCAAATATAGCAATTTCTGAGCAATCAAGATGTTTTCAGCTGTTGTCAACCATCAACCTCATTTACAGTATATGATGTCATACATTTGAAATGAGAAATGGGCTTAGCGTGTATAAAGTGGCATCTGAGCTAAATGCTAAATCATTTAAGATACTATCTGGGAGGCTTTTTTGCTAGCCCTGAGTACACATTTGTCGCAACAGGCTCGGATAGCTAACAGCCTTTCTATGATTTCTTTAGGTTAACCAACATCTTTGGTTTTCGATATTTGATGGCTAGTGCTAACGGTTATTGGAAAAATACACTTGTACTATAACTTTGTATTGCACCTTATACCAACAAATTGCACATTTTTAGATTTAGATTTTTAGATTTGCTGCTAAATGTTAATTGTATTGTAATCTGTATATTGTGAATTGACTGTTGGCAACTTGCACTTTTTTGAACTGTATCTTGATATGTAGGTTTAATGATTGTATTGTTGGGGACTACGGATGGAAAGTAGCATTGTGCTAAATCTGGTGCAGCCAACTTTTTAATGTAACTGCACATTGTCCTTTAAATAAATGAAATAAATAAACTAAACACTGAACAAGCAACAGAATTCTGAAAAGTTTGTGCTTGAATTGGGATTAAATCATATTTAAAATATGTGAAAAAAGGCCAAACCAAGAAAAACTAAGCACATTTTGAAGCAAATCTCGTATGCGCTTTCGGTACAGGACTTTCCCAAAAACGGCTGTTGTTGGGTTGTTACAGTCAAACTTATTTTATCAAAGCCTAAAACGACACAAGTTTATGAAGATATGCTGCATTTGGAAACAGCCCCACTTGAGAACATTCCAAATCTGTCAGTATGAATGCTAAAAATGTAGATTATTCATAGTTTGGATGCAGGAGAAGCTTTTACCCACAGACATTGGCTCGGCTGTGGCTGTTCTCTCGCTGCACTGGGCTAATGCGAACGCCCCTGGGGTTTGGCACAGTTCGGAGACACTGGCACCAGCACCAGCTCCAGGTCACATAAGGAGTAATGAAATAGAAATAACTAGGCCTTTTAATAACACCGAGGTTCATCACAGCGAAGTGGAAGCTCCTCGTTTTAGGCACGCTTCACTTGCGCCCTGTTCGTGTCACATGTGTTTTTGCGAGACAATGAATTAAACAGGAGGTGCTTTCGAGAATTTGAGGCTGGATTTGACAGAATCGAGCGCTTTGTTCACTGTTTTGGAAAGGAATTTCTGAACATATATGGCAAAAATGCTCAATATTCTTATTTTCTTGCTAATTTGGACCATAAAATAAAGTTGAGAATAAAAATGAGCAAATTTAAAGGCCTGAAATTTGCTGTAGATTAGTGACTGATATAAGAGAAGAAATGTATTTAAGGTTTTTTATGATTTAATGTTTACATACAGAAATAAACAATTACATATACAAATATACATCTATATTTCAAGGGACAAAAGGGGAAAAAGTCTGGTTTAAATTTAGGGGTTAATTTTGTTGATATATTTCAAAATTGATTACAGATGGTAAAATACATTATATGTACTGTGTAAGTAATTAATTATTTATTATTGACATTGTTGAGCAAAGAATGGATTTTTTTGTTTTGTTTTCTGGTGGAAGCATGTGTTTTTAAGTGAATAGGGAAGACATTTTAATTTAGTGATTTTGCTGTATGTTA
>OMNZ01054544.1:13045-28010 GCA_900303255.1 Lesueurigobius sanzi | reverse complement strand
AGAATTTTGAGGGAGAACATGCAGAAATCTGCTCGTAGTTTAAGCTTAGGTCGTCTCTGGGTCTTCCAACAAGATAATGATCCAAAGCCCACATCCAAATTAGTCCAACAGTTCCTCAAGGATACCAAAACCAAGGTGTTGGAGTGGCCCGCACAGAGCCCAGACCTCAATCTTATAGAGAATCTGTGGCGGGATGTGAATGTCCATGCTCGGAAACCATGCAATTTGGATCAGCTAGAACAATTTGCAATGGAGGAATGGGCCAAAATCCCTCAGGAGACGTGTGCAAATCTAGTTAACAACTACTCAAAGAGGTTGTTGTCAGTTGTGGCTCAAAAAGGCTACACTATTGACTATAAATGGCCAGGGGGCTAATAATTTTGGAAGTACCATTTTTGCCCTTTTTTGTTAAAACTTGGTGTAAATAATAAAATATCTTATTTAAACTTATTGGACATTGTCTTTATAGTGCAAAGAGTTTCTAGAATAACAAACATTTATTGTTTATTGCCATTTTCATGGAAAAATCAAGAGTAATGTCTAATTATATAAGGGGGGGCTGATAATTGTGGCTATGACTGTACATGGAGTTAGTAGTAGTAGTAGTGGTAGTAGTAGTAGTAGTAGTAGTAGTAGTCCTTAGTGGTGGAAAAAAACAAAACATAATTTCAATTTGACATATAGTAACTAATATGTTTGTGATTAGATTTCAAGTCATTGTTTTAAAGGGTGACACAGGCACAACAATTTTAAAAGATTTTGGGCCAGTTTAATCTCTTAATCATAAATAAGTTGTCAGATCTTCAGAATAAGACGTTCAATTATTGTTTCTCCATAGAACTATATGGGAAATTGGAATTCATTTACTCACATTGTGACAGCAACATCTCCACTTTGGTACTGTCTGTAGCTCCTACAGACTCCAAACTTTCCAGTCTTGTGCTTGACAATAATGTGAAGGTTTGTTCTGGGGGATCTTTTTTAAACCCAAAAAACAAGGAGAAATTTCTTTTTTTTACCGTTTTATTTAAAAAGTAAAGAAAATAACCAAAATCTCCTCTGAGCAAATCTTTGTAACTAATGTATCAACAAAATGAAACCATAAATTTAAACTTGGCTCTATCCTTTTTTAGATGTTGCTGCTGAAAATATTGGCAATTTTGGTAATTTATATATGAAAAACTGCAATACATTTTTGTCTCATATTTATGTCAGTAATATACAGCAAAGGTTCAGGCAATTCACATTTTTTCCCTATTCACATGCAGCGTCTCGCCTTAAAATCTCAATTGACTGTGTATATTTGAAATATATCAAGAAGAAATAACATTTTAGAGAAGACTGAAATATGCTGAAATAACGGCTAAACTCATTCTAGAAAAATATGCTTTTCAGATGCATTTTAGTTGTTTGCAAAGTAAATTATATTCACTATTCTTATGTCGTCCTTCCACTGAAAGTAAACCTGAGCCACACAAACGTATTTCGAGTTTTTTTTGGGAGTTTTTTGTTCATTCCCATTTTAGTTTCTTCACTCTCTTGCATTGCAACAATGGAAATTCCAGCTCACAGGAAGTGCTAATACAAACAGGAAATGTTTTTACA
The DNA here is from genome assembly GCA_900303255.1 of Lesueurigobius sanzi. Lineage (NCBI taxonomy): Eukaryota > Metazoa > Chordata > Actinopteri > Gobiiformes > Gobiidae > Lesueurigobius > Lesueurigobius sanzi. The sequence continues at coordinate 26,405 of OMNZ01054544.1, read as the reverse complement.
ACAAAAGTGGGCAGGGCATAATAAGGTGAATAATAAATCACCATTTCAATAGTGACATGCTGACTGCTGCTATAGTAGTATAGTGAGACACAGATTTAAAAAGTGAAGCTTTAATTTAAGTGTAATTTGTAGCAGAAAGTCACTTACTTGTCTATATAATGTCTATGTCTATACAATTATTTTCTGATACTGTAGCTAAAGTGTTTAACTGCTTTGCTCACCTCCCTGTACCAGTCACAACACCTGTCATGTCCTACAGGTGAACACAAAAATTCACCTGGAAGTCAGGGCTTTTCCGGACATTTAACACACAAAATATTGGAGCTGACACAAGAGAGTGTTTACAATTATAACTCATGTGTCCATGCGTCTCAGAGGGCAGCTGAGATAAGCACATGAAGGACAGTTTAATTTAAATCAGTTTGGAGCATGGAAATTAGACAGGCAGACAAGAAGGGCCAGACAAGGTGAACTCAGCTAAACATACACAAGTCGGCGAGCGCCATGGCTCCCGCTGCAGCGGCCAGCCCAGGCGTGGTGCCGCAAAATATAAAACCGCTGGACTGAATTAAATGCCTGCAACGGAAATGAGGAGATCGGCTGTAATCTCATAATCGCACCAGAGCAACGAGGTAAAACGCTGTTAGCTGGGGAGAAATCTTTATTTCTATGCTGTGTGGTTTTAATATTCGGACCATTGTAGGTGTCACCTCCAGCAACAACTCAACTTTTGATTGATTAGACCTGTCTGGTACAAGTAATGAAAGACGCCATCTTTTTGAGTTTACTAGAAACAAAGGACAGTGTCACAAGTAAAAAAAACTATGCATTCTATGGATTGAGCAACCCAAAACTTGCTGTGATTGGAGGCGGTAACTTTTCCTGCAAGTTTGAGTGCAGTTTGACCTGGCTATGCTACGGATCCACGGTGTATCAACTCCACCACTGTCACCTCCAGCAACTAGGCGTGACATGAAAGTGTTTTTTGTTAGCATTCTCTTCAAAAGTTAGAGAAAGTGCCACTTTTGTGCACATGTCTTATAACCTCAGTACCTCAGCGCCCACTGAACAGTGTAGGCGGTAAAGGTAAGAAAACCCCTGATTGATAGTGTTTTTGTGTTCTTGCTCTGTCCTGTGCAGGGTGCTGTATGGCAACAAGATCACGGAGCTGCCCAAGGGACTGTTTGATGGACTGGTCTCCCTGCAGCTGCTGTAAGTACTCTCTGTGCACTCTGTTGTAAACTTGGGGATGGATCTGTGTGCACAGAAGACAATGGTGAAATCCATTATTCAGTGCACATTCAGCAAAACAAACCGTTATGTTCTATGTGGAAGCGTTCATATGAATTTCACCCGTTGGGTCTAAGGTTGTGCAAAAATGCCAAATGTTGGTCTATGTCAGCCTCAGTCAGCGCTCCCAAAGTTCAGAATATCTTTTGGACAATCCAGCTTCTCCTTCAAGGGGGTTAAACTGTGGAACTCCCTCCCCACTGGACTAAAACTGCTGACTAATATTAACATCTTCAGAAGAGAGTGTTCTCATTTGTTAACTTATTAAATGTATTTTATCTCTTGTAATTTAAAAGCCCCCTGCGGACTAGTGTTGAAAACTAGCACATGTGCTGTAACACTTAAAACAATGCATCTGGTTCGTCCAATGTTATTGTTATGTCCATATTCAATAAATAAATAGATAAATACCACCTCTAAAGAAGGAACTAAAGTACCGGTGGAACAATATGGAATCAAATTAATGCCATGGAGCTTTATGAGCTTGCAACAGACTGTGGCATTGATGGCATTTCCAACCTCAGCACTGAAGTGGCACAAAGTCAAGATAAAATAAGATAAGGCTACTGTATATTGATCTCACAATGGAGAAATGGACTTGTTACAACAGCTCTTAAGGTCACACAGGAGGCAAGAAGTCAGGAAATGTGTCATCAAGCATAAGTTTATGTAAATAGGTAGCAATTTAGTTTAGTTTATTTCCCACATACACATAGATACATACAGTATAACGTGCAGTGAAATTTCATATCATATCATTTTCATATCATATTTCAAATCCATAATAAGAATAGAATAGAATAGAATAAATGTCGCTTAGCATCTATCAATAAACTGTATGAGTTTATATTCTATACACTGAATAAAATAAAATAAATTGTAGTAAGTAGTAGTAAGAGGAAAAGAATATCCAAAAATCAAAATGGAAATTGAACAGGATGTGATATAGCAAAGCATACTGTACATATCAACAATACTCCAGGAACTGTTTCAATCAAGGCCTAAGAAAAGTATAGAAGATTAACTGAAATTAGCTGCTATATACAGTACCAACTGTATATTTTGAGTCTTTATATTTCTATTTTCTTTGAAGAAACACATGATCTGTTCCATAATCAGAAGCGGTGCATGGCACATCTATACTGCTGTGCGTTGCTGTATAATCTGAGCCTTTTGTTCTCACAGGTGCATGTCTTTGGTATTATCATTACTGCACAGTAGTAGCTCCAGAACAACTCCCTCCTCATGCATTAACCTTCCATCTGCTCTGCATTGTGTGCACGAGTCTGCAGGGGTCTTCACTAAATGATCCATTTGAATCAAAATGGTGCGCTAAGGTAAAATGTGATGGAGAGGCGCTGTTTAGCTGTGACTTGTGCTCACAGTGCAGCAGTATGGGAGCGCAGAGACAGCTACATTAGTGCTATATATGTGGCATATGGCGCCGGGAAATGCCGCAGTCCACCACAGAAACAGCTAATGTTCAGGTTTTTCCGTCGTAAAGAGAAGCGAGGCAAAGCGAATGAGGATGAGTGGGTCGTACAGCAAACACCTTTTTACAGCCGGCTGAGGCGGGTCATTAGGATGCACGCTGGGTAGTCCCAACCGGGGAGGGGGCAGCGGCGTAGGCGGGGGTTAAACAGATAGATGGATAGTGAGGAGAAAGACAGCTCGTGTGGGATAAGGAACAAAGTCGAAGCGTGAAAGGGAGAGCAGAAAATTAACTGGAAATGCATCTCACGTTGACAATTCGTTTTGCGTTTGGATTTATATATTTCAGAAATGTATATTTTAAAGCCTCCAGGCAAAAGTCGGTCTGATGTGGCAACAGCCTAAGCCTATAGTTTCTCTGCATGCATGTGGTCTTTGGGGGAACTAACTCCAGATTTTAAAACATTTATAATAATCTTTGGCAGAATTATCATTTCCAATGGTTTTTGTGTGCTCATATTGGCAAATGATTTATTTGCAAAATGAGTGTGTAGTTGTGCTTAGTAGTACTGCATTTATCTCTGTCCTAGAACAATATGTGCATCCCATTGCACTGTAGAATGTACCTTTAGATCTGTGTATGCCACTTCATGCCCACAGCTGTAGCCTAGCCTTAGATTTGTAATGAATTTGCACCATGGCCATTTGTCAACTCCAAAAGGACACACCTACAGGCCCTACCCTTCCTTTGAATAACATTTAATAATAGGATGAATATTCCACCCTACATCACTGTCATGTTTTCATAGCCAATTGCCATCAACCACACAGTGTAATAATTGAAAAGTCTATATAGCCTTTGAGCAGTAAATCATGCAGGACATCAGCTGTCATGGGCGAAGATGTGTTTATTGCTGTGTATAGCTACCGGGCCACTCTTTATTATATTGTTTGCTGTGCTTTGTTTTAGTGGTGCAGTCTGAAGTAATTAGTTCCCCCTGTGAGCAGACTAATGAGGCGTGAATGTGGCACAGTGTGTGTGCGCTTTTGACGTACCTGCGGATGTGTGTGAGTGGAGATGCTCTTGTTCGGATGAGCCCAGATGAGGCAGCAGGAAGCCTAACAGGCCTGAGCCGGTCACCTGCCGCGAGAGGAAGAAGCGATAAGCCGAGCGAATGCAACAAAAGCTTCATCTTCAGAGCTAGACGGCAAGAAGTTTGTCAACTGTGTTAAAAGTCAATGCAATGCCATGGCTCCTTACTGTCATAAAGCTATGTTTCATTCAGCACAAACAATTTGAAAACGTTAAGATATCAGCAACATCAAAAGAGCCACTTTAGCCCAAACCAAACCAAAAGAGCCATAATCTTTTTTATTGATATTTTGGTGATTAATTAATATATGTCAAATACAAATTCAATGTGAAATAGTAAACATTGTATTGATTGTATTAGGAAATATCTGGCAGGTTCTTTCCTGGAAATTTCGAACAGATCGTGTGTCACTGCGTTCATTGTGGACCAGATGTAGCCTAATGCTCTGGCAGCTCATCACTCATATAAATACACTTTACAGGATTATTTCCATCACAGATCAAAAAAGCCGCACCATAGGCTTTAAAGAGCTGCATGTGGCTCTAGAGATAGCGGTTGCCTGTCCCTGGTATATAACAATGGAGGTACAATTGGCTAGTCCTCCGTGAAGCCAGTTTGCATACAAGGGCTGGCTCTGGAACCCGGAAGCTTGTATTGACTTCCCTTTGACACTTTGTCTCCCCTCTTCAACTCATTATTGGAAATAGTCTTGTTAATATGACCCTCAAGTGCTTGTCTTACCACGCACTACACCGTCCTGTTAATATTTCCAACATTATTTAAGATATTAACAAAAATAATTGGCCAATCAGGTGCCTTCTTCCTCTGCGCTCGCCATGAGAACGTACTGTAACTCGCACATACAGTACCAAAAATGGAATTAGGCTCCAAAAATTCAACATGGCGGTGGTTTAATACGATACATAGGTTGAACTTCATCTTCAGCCAGAGGGGGGAGGCGGGTGTTGTAGGTGATGTCATACCAAGACCAAACGCTAGCAAACTTTAAAAGGAGTTCACCCCTCCCACCTGAAAATGGAGCTCAATTGTGAAGATCCAGACTCTCTGTACGAAATGAGTACGAGGGTATAGTAAGACCAGGCTACAGTTTTCCCCACATCAACCAAAACATACACACTAGGCTAACAACCTCGAGCTACTCTTGGGTTCCACATTGTGTTGCTACAGTCAACGTAAAAGTAAATGCAATGGGGGAAGAAAAGAAATCTTGCTCTCTTTTGATGGCCCTACACCTGAACTAAAAGATAAGCTGTTGGTATAGGAATAGTTTAAGCTGACATCTTTGTTGGAACCGTGACCAAACCGCAGATACATGGTCCTCTCCCTGTCATTTACCTAATCCCCCCATCACGTTTCTCATTTCCCTCCTCCGTTCTGGCTGCCAGCCCATTCCACTAAAATGTATCAGTCTAAATTAAATCTTCACCTGTCCGCTCGGCGCCTCACGCTATTATTTCATACACGTCCTGCATTCCTATTTCTTTTTTACTCCTGCATTCATGTGTCTGTCCAAGCCAAACAAGATATTTCATTTGCGCCGAATACTAGCTGATATTTACCGTCCTCTCTGTGAGATATATATGGGCTGTGTCAGGATTTACCTCACAACCAGAAAAAAAAATGAAGTGAAGAAAAGATGATGGGAAAGGATTGCGAGAGTATAAGAGGACGTTCGTAGTTCAATCTTGTGTTTTGATGTGTTTCAGGTTATTGAATGCCAACAAAATCAACTGCCTCCGTGTCAACACCTTCCAAGACCTCCAGAACCTCAACCTGCTGTCCCTGTATGACAACAAGCTGCAAACCATCAGCAAAGGCCTGTTCGCTCCACTCCGCGCCATCAAGACCCTGTATGTTCAATGTGGTCTCCAAACAGCTCTGATTGCAAATGTTTTATTAGTCGTAGACGTCTCTAGCAAAGTAAAAAGTACAAATTATAAGTGCTTTTACTTTACTTTGTTTTAATGTACAATTTTATGATGAATACTTTTTTATTTTTACTTCACTACATTTCCGAGCCTGTATCTGTACTTTCTGCTCCACTGCATTTTTAAATTGGGGTAAAAGTAAAGTATTTTATTTTCAAAGTGACCTCTCTGTGATGAACTGGTTTAGTCCTAGTTTAGACTAGGTTTAATCCTGGTTTAGTCCTTGTTTAGATCTGGTCCTGGTTTAGTTGTGGTTTAGACCTAGCTTAGTCCTGGTTTAGACTTGATTTACATCTGGTTTAGTTGTGGTTTAGTCCTGGTTTAGATGTGGTTTAGTTCTCATTTAGATCTGGTTTAGTCCTGATTTAGACCTGGTTTAGTTGTGGTTTAGTCCTGGTTTAGATGTAGTTTAGTCCTGGTTTAGATGTAGTTTAGTCCTGGTTTAGTCCTGGTTTAGTCCTGGTTTATATATGGTTTGATTCAAATGATTAAAAAAACAATCCTAAAAATTGTATCAGATACTTTTACTTAAGTACATTGATGGTCCTGTATCTGCACTTTTACTTAGGTAAGAATACTGAGTACTTCTTCCACCACTGCACAAGGGTTCACAATACAAGTACAGTCTTTTTCACATTGCGTGGCCCTAATTAAGTGCACAGGCTCAGAATACCGACAGAAATCCATTAAACAGCTCTGAAACTGGCATCTTAAAACAGATTGCACTAGTCAATGTCACAACACACTGATTCCCTAATTGTTTTTTAATTGTTCTGTTGTTCTGTCTTCTCTCCCAGTCACCTGGCTCAGAATCCCTTCATGTGTGACTGTCACCTGAAGTGGCTGGCTGACTACCTCTTCGACAACCCCATCGAGACGAGCGGAGCGCGCTGCAGCCACCCCCGAAGACTGGCCAACAAGCGCATCAGCCAAGTCAAAGGCAAGAAGTTCAGATGCACAGGTAAGGCGATAGTAGCTAGTTTTTACACTGTGTTCTTAGGGAGGAATGAAGGGGCACTTTACACGATAACGCTCGGGGGTGAAAAACGCTAAATATTTTATCGGACGTCCATATCGTTTAGATGATAACAGAGTTTTTAGGAAGCGCAAAAAAGTCAGAACACCCGCCGGAGTGGAAATCTCGTGTGCTTTCTGCTTTGTCTGCAGCCAGCTACCATCCCAGACCGTGTAGTACGCAAATGCACGGTGGAGCCTTCTCTTAAAAGTATTGAAAAGTAATCCAAGCCACAGCGAGTGAACCAAACCACTCAAGAAATATCAAGGTTCTGCTAAGAGCAACTAATACTCGACATACTTTCATTTACACATATTTAGCGATACTTCCAAGAACATTTTGATCTCTACATTTTGTTGGTTCTTCTATATTGATCTTAATTGGCTTCTTAATTGTATCTGATTTTATTACATACAGGTGTAACGTGTGAAAAAACTGATACACCAAATCATTCAAAACACTCCAAGTATGTTTTTGATGAAGGGAAGACATTGCAATGTGGTTGAAAGCTCTGAAAAGTAATTTTGCATAAACCCATATAAGATTTCACCTATTACCACAACCTAATTTGTGGTCACTGTATCTAAATGCAATTTGAGGGCTGAGAAAATGAGTGTGGTGAAGTTGCCTGGACTTCGCTGGACTGCTGGACCATCTCCATCAGCGGAGGAGAGTGAGGTTAAATACGTATGCACCATTATTTATGTCCAGGTATGTTTCCTAATGAGGGAACAACATGAATTCAAAATAAAAAACTAAAAAAGTAAGTTTAGCAGAATATGAGGCTTTAATAACAACATTACAAGCGCCACATACACCTCTTTTTAATCCCAGTATAAGAAGCGTCTGCCCAGCCGTCCCAAATCCCCCTCAGTCTGTCTCTGTGGTAGAATAGTATCACTGTTATTTTCTTTGATACGAGCCGTGGGTCCCACTAATTACACCACAGGCCCATTCACTTCCCTGACACAGCACAATAAGCATGTCACCGGGGAGCAGTGCAGGCTGTGATCGCCCACTTGTGTGAGTGAATAACTATATGAATGCATACGCCTCGCCGCCACAGTGCTCCTCTCACACCTTTGTTTTCTAATGGGTTTTATATTGTGCTCTAAAAAAACGCTTCCAGCCACATGTTTTGTTCATTAATGCTCATAAATTTTCTTAATTATAGTAATCATTGTTGCTAATTAGTCAATAATGCACCAAGTCTTTTTTTTTAGTTTTTTATAAAAAGACAACTTTTGTTTTCCACACGTAAATAATTAGCCTTTGCGAACAATTATTCCAAAAAAACATATTTGCTTACTCCCAATAGGGGTCATGAGGGTCTCTTATCCCAGCAAGGGGAAAAAACAACAGCTTTATAATACAGACAAAGACAGAGACACTCAATGGAATTAAAATTATTATTCGTAGGCAAAGATTCTTCAGTCTTCATCTGTACTCTGTAGTTGAAGTGTAGGACATTTTGATCTTAGTCCAAAGATCATCATCAGCTTAATAACGACTTGAGCACGCTGTGGGTCTCTTAAGAGTAAACCAGAAGGAGGAGCCTCTAAGTCCCTCCTCTATTGGTACTAAAAGTAGGAAAACATCTTAGCCTATTCATACTTAATATGGCTCGTTACCTCTAATGGTTTACTCTTAAGAGACCCACAGCGCGGTCACGTCGTTATTAAGCTGATGCCGATCTTTGGACTAAGATCGAAACGTCCTACACTTCAACTACAGAGTACAGATGAAGACTGAAGAATCTTTGCCTACGATGGACAACTCCTGTACGACTGAGAACCTACACAGATAAAATTATTATTATTATTTGGATAACATTGCATAGCATTCAGGTTGTATTTACTCCCAAAGTGGTGCAAAGACTCATGGCAGCAGCTGTATTTCAGCATAGATCATTTTGGCTGTGTTCTTTGCTTGGGCCCTTCCTCTTTGCCATACCATGCCTTGCACCTCCTCTTCCTCTTTGGGCGTGTTCACTGGTGGTGGGCAGTTCCTTCCTGTGTTGTGTCTGCGCACCTGTATGGATGGACCCTGCCCCCATGACTGCTGATTGGTGCAGCTCTCTGATTTGCCCTGCCTTCTTCCTGTGTGGACCTGCCCCTTCTGTGCAGCTGTCTCTTGTGCTTGATCTAACCATGTGGCCCCGCCCACTGTGAACTCACATGGTTCTGTCAAGCGCCAGGGACCGCCCGGCACATGCCCACCTGCAATTTTCAGCCCAACACAGACCACGGACACAAGAAGCTATATATTTTTGTAAATGTCTGCTGAACTCAACTTTGTTGGCCCAAAAAATGACAGATTAGTTTAAAACATTAGCAATCATGCTTGTTGGGCCATTAGGGCAGGGAAATTATTCAGGTACCTGCCGTTTGCCTCATTACACACACATTTTTCGTCACTCAACATCTGGTTGCGTATGAACTCTCTCTATCCATAAATATCCAGTGACATAGTGGTGCTTAGGAGGCTGGCACCGATGTCTTCAGCAGCTGTTCACTGGAATGTGACATCAATGCTAAAGTTTCCGTGTGGATAAAACTTTTTCATTATTGTGGTCTATCAAACTGTTGTACATCTGTCATCTGTTGAAAGACTTACACAACGATGATAATCAATTTCATGACACATTATGCCGAAGAATTGTACTCTGTGGCTTTTGCCCTCTGCAGGTCAAGAGGACTACCGCAGCCGCCTGAGTGGAGAGTGCTTCCAGGACTTGGTGTGTCCAGAGAAGTGCCGCTGTGAGGGCACTGTGGTGGACTGCTCCAACCTCAAACTGACCCGCATCCCCCCTCATATACCCGAACATACCACCGACCTGTAAGTCGCACACTCTCCAAATACTAGTTAGAAATCATTGCTAGGCAGTACATGCTGAACCACTTAAACTTAATAAGCCCTGACAGCAATTGTTAATCATTTTTTGTGAGTAGATAGTACACAGTTTAAACATTGCCATCTCTGAATCCACCTGTAAAAAGTCAGTAAGAGAATTGGTAAAAAAAAAACATTTACCAACATTTAAATATACAAATATTCCAACTAACCGCTGGCACTGCCCTTTCCCACCACTTCATTACCGACTATGGCGACTCTGAGGTGCGCGCCCACACCCATGTGTCACATACATGTCCGAGTGTGTGTGCGCCAGTGTTTTAGAGCGGCATCATGAATGTCACTTTTCATTTTGAGCTCCTCCAGCAAAATGGATCTCAACAGCCGTTTCCATCTTAGTCCAGTCCCAACGGAGCCATCATCGTGTCTGGAGGAGGGTCCCACACCAGAATACTGAGCAGTCCAGTGCTCAGCCGTTCAACCACTAGAATATGGAAAGAGCATCACAGATAACAGCGTGTAGAAGCATCCTAATCTCTTTATGTGAATAGGTTAACACATCTGTATGCATGCGGGGTAGGAAACAATATTAATGTAGCGTGCTTAGGGTGGTGATAAAATAATATGTAAAGGGAATTGGGGATAATATTTAGCTTATGGAAAAATAGCTTTGGTGCTATCAGGCAAGAACACCAGTCATCCACAACAACATGACCTTTTATTCTTGGTCCATCTTAGACAAGAAAACCAACGCAGCCCACCAGGGGACATAAAAATGATTGCGTTATTTCGCAATATTTAGCAAAATAAAGCTATAGTTTTGTGATTAAACGCAATAAATGGCACCTGCTCCGAGTCAGCATTAGTCGATCTATCATCATCCACACACTATGGCCCATGAGTGGGGGAATTTCATTGTCTTTTATTTTTAATCAGGTTTAAAATACAGAGATTAACAGCTGCCCACTGGTCAGTCGAGAAGCTCTTTTACCTACGAGGGCAAATAAAACAAAACACCCAGCATAAACCAAAGTGCAGTGTTTTTTCCTGAAACAGTCACACAATAAAGCCCCATAAGTAATGCTCTCTTAGAATAACACTGGCTTCACTCGAGTTGTCAGTGATGTTTCCAGTAAATTCAATTGTGTGTAATCCATCTTTTTCCAATTAAACTCTGTTAAGTGCTAAGACGTTTGTTAACTGGTGAAAAGTAAGCCTTTATCTCTTGAAGACTAAAGGCGTCTGTGCAGACCAACAAGACTCTGAGGGCACTGTGCACTGTGTGACGCACTCAGACCGGGTCCAGGCCTGGACTCGCCGAGTCACTCTGGACACGGCTAAGGGTTTTGAGGCCATAGGGCCCGGCTCAGACCTCACTTGCAGTCTCTGTGCACAGGTGGATTGTGGAAACATCTGTACTGCTGTGTGTTACAGTTTTTCTACAGGAATAATACATTAACAACAATACAACATGTGAAAAACATATCCAAGTAAAATGATGATCGTGAACGTTTCAGCAAATGCACCGCAGGCAAAAGAGTTGGAGCGGCCGCCACCGTATGCCCAGGCACACTGCTCCTGTAGACGGGCTAAGTGGCATGGCTAACACCAGGCCACCTGGAAGGCTGCTAAGTCTTAAATATAAGACAATGATATCCCTCCATCGTGTGTGGATGATGGTAGAGCAGGTAACACTGACTCGGAGCAAGTGCAATCTTTTGTTCACTTGCTCATATGATTGTGTTTTATCACAAAACTATTACATTATTCCGAAATACTTTGTATATTTCTCGTTGTGTCCCCTGGCGGGCTCTGGAAAAACCAGTCAGCATGTCCATTTTTTTCATGATTTTAATTTTTGACTACTGGATGCCTGTGATGAGACTAACAGAGCTTTGTGTGTACGGAAGGGGCTTATGTGTGAGAAGGTAATGTTCTCAGAAAGCAAATAAACCAGTCAGTAGCAAAGTTGGGCTTACTTTATGAAATGATAGTTACATAGCACTATGGGACCACAGCAGCATGGAGCAGTTGTGAGTGAATTACTTAGAGGCATTAGTAGTGTAATGGTGAGTTCAACTCTGGCTGCCACATTAGATAAAAACTAATGCCAGTTTTGCACACCCCATTTAGCCCTGCATTCAGCTTTGGTTGTTGGTCTTGCGTCTTGTATTCTCTCATGCTTTTTCCCTGCGCCTTCTCCCGCGGCGCATTGTGTCATGAAAGAAATCCCAGCTTCGCCCTTTACGCCTGGTTAGAGGGCACATCAAGTTTCGACTATTTCCAACACTACGTTTTTGTTGATGATTTTTCTTCAACAGCAGCCAATGGGGTTTCTCGAAGGCCACACACTCAGTCATCCCTGCGTGCCCTGTGTAACCTGCCTTATCTGGGGAAATCAGTGAAGACCAAGGCTCAGCTACAGGCTTATATAGCCTATACGACGTCTCTAGACGTGGTTTGTTTTTCTGCCAACTATTGCTACTCACAAAGGTCTCTCCGGTTCCCCAAAGACGGAAATTTACTTTGTCGTATACCAAGCCAAACTGTCAAATGTACTTAAAGATAATATTGGGACACAGAACAACATGACTGCTCTCAAAAGGCTGGTGACAACAATCCAGAGCTATTATTCTATTCCCAAGTATTGCAAATCATTAATTATCAATCAATATGTACTGTATATCGCCTTGAAGGTTGGCTATAGATTACAATATTGTAATTTGCTCTAAGCTCTTTAATAAAACCATGAGTAAATCTCTGCACAACATTGTCCCCAGTTGGCTTTATCTGATTGGATGTGTCCACCTGTATCTCATCAAAGAAATGTCCCTACAGCGAAACTTTCACTTCGTTTTTATCTCCCTCTTGCAAACACCAATAGCACGCTCTTTTAGGTGCACCCTTTTAGTACAAATTACTCCAATAAAGCAGATGTCAAGCTTCCTATCTCTCAGACTGCTTTCCCCTGGCTCGGGGCAGTTTGTGTATCGATGAGTGCATTGAAAAGATTCATTGTCTCGCTTGTCTTCTATATCTCTCCCTCCCCCTTTATGTCTTTTCCCTTTTTTGTTTTAGTGCAGCCTCCACAGCCCTGTTTACCTCAGCCGCACGACTGCCATGTTTTTTTTTTTTTGGTTCAGTCCAAAAGCGCGTGAGTGATGGAGTGTTTCCGATTTTCTCTGTTTCTCTCTGCAGGCGGTTAAACGACAATGAGATCGCTGTTCTGGAGGCGACGGGGACGTTCAAGAAGCTGCCAAACCTGAGAAAGATGTAAGTATTTTATAAGCACTTCGCAGCCCTTGCTATACCCCTTTTGAAAACCGTCAGACTGGATTTGGTCCTCCCAGAAACCTAGCCCCATTTACAGCACCAGGAGACCAATGTAAACTAAATATATATATGTATAATAATAATATGCAGTCGGCTGTGCATCTCCATCTCAAAGCCACCAGTCACTCATTTGAAGACAGTGAGGTTAAGATTTTACCCAAAGAAAATAGATGGTTTGAGAGAAGAAGCCATATTTGTTAAAAAAGAGAATCCATCCATGAATCGCAATGGTGGCCTCATGTTTAATTTAGACCCAGTCTATAACAGTATTCTTAGACAGAAACCGGTCTACAACAACAACAACAACAACAACAACAACAACAACAACAACAACAACAACAACAACAACAACAATTGTAGACCGAAACCATCTCTGGACAATGGTGCAGGGCAGG
>OMNZ01054531.1:0-11477 GCA_900303255.1 Lesueurigobius sanzi | reverse complement strand
TATGAGCATTTTCACCCGCATCAAGCGATCAGCGGAGGCTGAAGGAGGAGCCAGCTGTAGCTGGAGAAGGCAGAGTCTGAATGAGGAAGTTACGGCCGCTGACCTTCAATCAAACACACTTCAATAAATCGATGTAAATAAACCTCCACAATCACACACAGAGGCTGATCCTGTGGAGCTGCCAATCTGCCCTGATCACAAAATAATTCATTAAATACAACCTGTAAATCATCACGATAGCTCTCTCCTGTATGTTCACGCCTTTATCTATCAGGGCCATGCTTGATATACATAAGTCTGCGGCTAAGCAAACTTCAACCTGCTTAGCTCAGCGGTAGAGCACCTCTTTTGTATGTACGAGATTGTGAGTTCAAATCCACTCATGTCTTTTTCCAGTTCAGCACAATGAAGACACATACAGACACAAATCATACAGATTTACCCCCGAACATCAGAAATGAAGAAAAGAAATAAAGTTTTGTCAGTGAGACGTTTGATGGGACAACACAAGTATTATTATCTTTTCAGAGTCAAAAAAAATATAAATATTGTAGACACCAGGGATTGAACCCCAGCCTCTGGGGTGGCAGGCAAGTGCTTAACAGGACCGCCACCGGAGATACTGACAAGGACGGTGCTAACACTATATCAATCTCATAGGGGTCCGACGTCAAAGCTGTAGCTGCGTCAATGTGCGTCTATAAGCCATGTCTTTGGCAGATTCGCGCGTTCAAGAATGAGCGTCATGAGCGATGACGCGCCTTTGGTCTGAACGGGGCTTTAGAGGTCGACTCCTCCTACTAGTTTCCCCTAAAGAGACCCACGAGCGTGTCATACCTCATTTGCTGACAAAGCTTTTTGGATAAATAACGAAATGTCTTACACTTCAACTACAGAGTACAGATGAAGACTGAAGAATCTTTGCCTACTAAAGGCTGTATGATATTTCCTGCTTTGGAACTAAAATCACAATTGATCACAGCTTCATGGCCTGAAACCTTTTCTTGCAGTGTCTCATCTTAAGAGCATGATTTCCACACCTTTCTTTGCAATTCTGTCAAATAAAGTCTTCCTGTGAATCCAGTACATCTCCTCACCGGCCGCAGCCAAAACCACAGATGTGCCGCTGATTATGGCTGACAGGTGAGTGGACAGTGAGGCCTCTCCTCTGATAGATCATCACAGTTAGAATAAACACGTGTGGTTATGAGGCGGACGGTCAGGCCTTTACCCCCGGGGCATGTGTTCTCAGCTGGACAAACTCATCCTGACAGACTGGCTCCAGGAGACACAGGGCCATCCAGACTTTATGGTCCATGCAACGACCTGCTGTCAGCGCTAACCGAGCGCTCGGCTCACAATGCAAGTGTCTGCAGCTGGCCTTTGTCAACGTGCCCAAACGGGTATGGCATGGATTATGACTAAACCATTAGTCTTAGTCAAATACAAACTGCAATCATTTCTTTGGAGCGATGTTTACATTTTTATTCTGTATTGCAGATCATACGGCAGATTAGTAGTTAATGTGGTTTTCATAACAATACAGGCACATGCAAACTTCTATGCAGCCTTTAGGAGACGAAGAGGAGAGAAGAAGTAGATTTACTGATACGAACATTTTATGTAGTATAGTGTACTGCTCTTGTATTTTTAGCTATTCATGTTTCACTTGAAGAGTTCATTTGCAAAAACAGATAAGTGCCATTGACAAAAATTGATACTTGCTTGTAATTTTCTCTTTGTGTAGGTGTGTTTTTAATGACCAGATCTATTTTAGTGAATCAGAAATATGAATTCACTTGTTATGGATCAAATTGATTCAACTTTACTTTTACTGGTGTCCCCTGTAGAGCACAGTAATCCATATCTAAAACTATATTGCACAAAACATTCAAAACGGAGATATCTGTTTTTGCAAATGAACTCTTCACTTGCTCTTGGTTGTGAACATGATCATGATTTTTTTATTTTTTTAATATTCTTTATTTTTATTTTTTTTATATAATACAACACAATCAGGAAATAAAATGGAAATAAAAACAAAACAAGAACAATAACCACAACACATGAAAGTTACACAGAAATTGAATGGACTCTTTGTTAAGTAGATCTGGAGTTTGATAAGACCACAGACAGGCAAATCACGTTTAGATACATCAGAGGCACCCGTCGAGGACTCCTCCACTCCGCATCAGCCAACAACAGTCAACAAAAGTTGCTTAAGGTACAAGTAAACAAAGACCTTATCAATCACACCAAAAATGCTATCTTTAGGTCTCTATACAATCAGACTGCAAAAAGGGAAATGATCGGGGGAAACAGTTGCCCCAAAAACTAAAGAAAACAGGGACTAGATGAACCAAATGAGCTAATCAAAGGTGGGAGAGAACGGGAACAGAGTGAACAGGAGTGACGTGATCATGACTTTAATGGTGTGATTGCATCTATTAACGTTAAGTCAAGCTCCGTGGAATCAGTGCATTATTGCAACTATTCTAAAAATCTGTAACTTTCCCCACAACTGTTCCATAACTCAGCCACGTTCTTGCAAGCTAAAGGACAGTTTCTGATCTGTTTTCGTTGTAAAGCATATGGCGTGTTACGAAGAACGTCCAGACTGAGGGTCATCTCTTCTGACTGAGACCAGAGCTGGGCCAGCTGCCTCTCTGGTCCTGCCTCACATTGGCCTCCTCCTCCACTCTCTTTTCCAGTATCATAACTCTGGTAATTTTTCCCTGATTTGTTATATGATTATGCCTGATTACTGTTATATTTTTGGCTCTTTAGGCAACAGTGAAAAACACTTGTACAACTCAAATAAACTTTGTAATGTATGATAAGTTGGAGTGTTTTAATGATAACTACAGATCAGAAGCAAGGCAGATACAGACAGAACCAGGACAACATTTCAACAGGAACATGATGGAGTCACAAGTGTCACAAAAGCACACTCGGTCAGTAATACTTGACATTGGGTTTCTGTTCAAATCATTAGCTGATTTTCTTATTATCGGTCCACAGATTTGTAATGTGGCACTTTAAGAGAAATTAGCGATGCTTTGGGAAGGAGGAAATCTGCTAAGGACTAAGGAGCTGCTGAGAGAGGATTGGCGTTTCTGGAAGGATTTTAACCTATGTTTTGTGATCCCAACAGATTCCAAGTCTATCACCTTAACCACATGGCCACAACAACTCTGTAGCTCCAAGCATACAAAATGTGACAATGAGCAAGGAAAAAAGCCACATAAGAAAGTTAAAATAAAATCCAGACGGCAAAAATGGAGATGCTGGGGATTGAACCCAGGACCTCATACATGCAAAGCATGCGCTCTACCACTGAGCTACATCCCCTTTGTTTCTCTCAGGAAAATACCTATAATAACCTTAATCATAGGTATTGTGTGTACAGGCCACACACATTGTCGCTCATTATGCATGTATTTGGACGCGAGAAAGGGCCACTGACTATCGCTTATAGACTCCTATTACACTGATATATTGTGCGCACCACTCACAGCCAGTGTCTCCAGTTTTGCTCACCCACTTTGATATTCGCTTGGATCACTGGTGGCCTGGGTTCAAATCCTGGTTCTTGCATTTTTAAAACATTTTTTTTTCTGGCCATTGCCCCCAACACAAGTCTCACTGACAAAACGTGCTGCCTTCACACCTAACGTGTCACTGCAGCCAACTTCCATGTTGAGCCTATGCCAATCTGCCCTGATCACAAAATTATTCAATAGATATAACCTGTAAATCACGATAGCACTCTCCTGTAGGCTCATGCCAGGCGTCTGTTATATTCTTATAGATAAAGCTGCAGTGTCTCCACTCTATGATCTGCTTAGCTCACAGGTTAAGTTCCTGTTTTGGATGCATGAGATGGTGAGTTCAAATCCAGCTCTCTCCAACTTACTTTTCAGTTGGTCACAGAAAACAACAAATTGGTTCTTATGACCACACATACAGACACAAATCATATGGATTTACCCCCAAACATCAGGACTGATAAAAGGGAATAAAGTTTTGTCAGTGAGACTTGTGTTGGGGGAAATGGCCAGAAAACATTTTAGTTGAGTTTTAAAAATGCAAGAACCAGGATTTGAACCCAGGCCACCAGTGATCCAAGCTAATATCGTAGTGGGTGAGCTAAACTGGAGACGCTGACTGTGAGTGGCGCTCACAATATATCAGTGTAATAGGAGCCCGATGTGACAGCTGCAGTATGTGTCAATGTGTGTCTATAAGTGATAGTCAGTGGCCCTTTGCCGTCCAAATACATGTGTAATGACTGATGGAGCATGTTTGGTGTGTACAGGGGGATGTAGCTCAGTGGGAGAGCGCATGCTTTGCATGTATGAGGTCCTGGGTTCAATCCCCAGCATCTCCATTTTACCTTCTGGATTTTATGTTAACTTTTTTATTTGGCTAGTTTCCTCGCTCATTATCACATTTTGTATTCTTGGAGCAGTGCTACAGAGTTGTTGTGGCCTCGTGGTTAAGGTGATAGTCGTGGAATCTGTTGGGATCACAAAGCATAGGTTAAAATCCTTCCAGAAATCCTCTCTCAGCAGCTCTTTAGTCCTTAGCAGATTTCCTCCTTCCCATAGCATCGCTAATTTCTACATTTGAGGCAAAAAGGTTTCATTATTGTATAGACATATAGACATAACATGCTAAATATCTTATTGCATATACAGTACGTATTGTTTGGAATGTGTTGAATTGGTTTAGTACAATCATTTTGCAATATTCAGGACGTTATCAAAAATTGCATTTTTCTCATACAGTGTAGCCCTAGTGTGGTCCAGACTCAGACATACTGAGCTGGAGAGTCAAGCTAATATCCATGTGCCACACCCAGCGTTGTATTATTCTAGCATTAGCATAAAATCTTCCCGCAGAATCTCCTGTGTTCATTATTGAAGTGATCCCTCTCTTTGCACTTGATGGCCCTCCCCCTCCCTCCCTTCCTTCTCTGCTGTATGTGTTGTGGCGTATGGATTTGCACAAAGCAGAACGGCCCATTCTTCTGTGAGACGGAGGAGTGAAAAATAATATTGTTTGAGTCAGAAAACAAGCAGCAGCATCAGATCGATGGGCTACATTTCCTGTGCAGGACCTTGGATCGTCTCGTCTCTCTTCTATCGCTGCACTCTCCATATATTTCATTACATTATATTATAACCATTGTAACTATAACTTCTGTTGTATGGCTTCTAATTGTAACTCTGCCTCTATTTATTTAGATGGATCAGATAAGACTTTATTAATGGAGAAATCCTCTTGTTACAGCAGCTCATCGGTGCAGACAGAAAGTGTGCAATAAAAAAAACGACCATATTTTCCGGAGTATAAATCGCACCAGCCAAACAATGCATAATGATGAAAAAACATATATAAGTCACACTGGACTATAAATCAAGCATATTTTTTTTATAAGAACAGACATTTCATCTTGAAAGGCAAGTTATAATAATAATAAGAATAGGGAACAGGCTGAATAGGTGTGCGGTATGCTAACGTAACACATTGATGGTTATTCAGCTACACAAAGCTAAACAACGAATTGAATAGGTGTCTGGTATGTTTAAGTAATATATTAATTAATGTATTAGTCACACCTGAATATGAGTTGCAGGACCAGCCAAACTATGAGAAAAGGTGTGACTTACAGTCCGGAAAATACGGTAGGTAAGTATTTACAACTGCAGTGGGAGGTGGCTAAAGAGGAGGAGCCTATTCATAAAGGAAATTTCATGGGTAGCACTTTAGAATACGGCCCAGTAACTACTGGTAACTACTATGTAATTACTCTAGTAATTGCTATCAAAAAAACAATAATTACCCCTAACCCTAACTCCGTTACTAGGTTGTTAGCAATTACCTAGTAGTTACCAGTTGTTACCGGGCCGTATTCTAAAGTGTAACCATTTCATGTAATACCAAAACCAAATTCCACTTCCATTCTTTACAATCACAACAATTGTAAATCTGTGTAAATCCCAGGGCTGTCACTAACGATTATTGAGGTAATCCATCGATTATTTTTTACAATTCATTGATTAATCAGTTGGCGGCTAAAGGTGCCTGAGTGTAATTTTTATAAAACTTTTTGCCTCATGAAGCTAAAGCCGTTTGAGGACGTCTTCATAGAGTCAACTTAAAGTGGATGCTCTTTGTACAAGTTTCACAGTCATTTCTCGTTTGAAAGCTAAGAACCTCTAAAATGGGATTGTGAAAGTGAGAGAGTCCTCTTTCTGCTCTGATTAAATTATGGTCCTAGATTTATGTCATATTTGGAAAAATGGAGCTAAAATATTTTATATTGGGGTTTTTTTCACGACAAATACAAAATGTTGATGTAATTCTTACTCTGTCTTAGTCTGCATATCCCTGAAACGAATAATTACTAAAATCGTTGACAACTATTTCAATAATCGATTAGTTGTTTCAGCCCTAGTAAGTCCACTTGCCGTTTACAGCTCATTCAACATTCTGCTGCTCGTGTTTTAACTCGGACACGAAAGCCTTTCACAAACAAGCATGTTCAGAAGGCTACCGTGAGGCTATAGCTCATGAAGAGGCTCTTATTGAGGAGACACTTCCAGGCTCCTCCAGGTGAATGTGGCTCAGACATCTGTTTGGCCAGAAAAATCCATGGTCCGTGACACCGGCGTCTTTCCTTCGAGGGCAGTGAGAACCTCGTAAAACTCTGCGCTCCTCTACGGTGGAGCTTCACTTTTTCCAGTGTGGTTTGATGTGACATTCATGACCGAATCGGCTCTTTTGAACAGCTCTTTTAGGTGAACCGGCTCTCATTTATGAAAAGAGACAGATCTTATTTTGTCTGTTTTTAACACATTTTCTCCAGATGAAATTGAATAAACTCTCGAAAATGATTTAGTAAAGCCTCTTTTCTTTAACTGTAGATCAAACCTTTATTCACCTGAACAAAAATTTCAAAGGATAAAATCAATTTTCGCTGTAAATATTAGTCTTTTGAATCAAAAGTTGTGCCTCTCTGCAAATTAGGACCCAGATAATAAGGGTTTTCTCCCTGGCTTCCTAAAAATAACTACATATGAGCAAGTCTTTTGAACCACTCTTTGAAATGAATGGATCACTAGTTTGGTGAAAATATCAGTGTTTATATGGCCGCGACTGTGACGAACTTTGCTAATTTCTCCTGTTAGCCTTGAGCTGTAGCCACCTCACTATTAATATACACGCAAACATGCACTTCTGGTATCAGAAGAGTCCCATTGCTACCCTCATTTAAAGGACTTTAAAGGAATAGGCCTCTATTTTCCATACTGAGATATGTTCTTACCTCAATCAATCAATCAAACTTTATTTATAAAGTGCTTTTCATACAAGGTGCAACTCAAAGTGCTTTACAGACAATTGTCACACACACCAGTATTCGCACACTCATCCAAATGCACACGCACACAGACAGGCCAGCACATACACACCACAATTTGTGTAAGTAAAAATTTGATGTACATAAGGCTACAGATGAACCAGGTAAGGAACCACCATCAGAGGAGCCGTCTGCGTCAGGAGCAGCACATCAGCTCCAGGCACCGAGCCAGAGCACCCAGAGGAGGCAGAGGCACCACACCTCCACCCGGGCACCCACAGGACAGCACCCAGGCAGCCAGAGCAGACAACCGCTCCCGAGAAAGAGGGCTCCTGCAGAGAAAACACTGTTATATAACGCTTTTCTCCCTAGGGATGGTACTCAAAGCTCAATAAGCGAAATCACAATCTCAATTGGCGCAATGAATTGTGGGATAGCCCAGAGGTTGATCTGGATAAATTTGACCCGGAAGTGTGTTTTGGCAGCGCAGAAGACGAGGGATAACCAGGGAGAGCAGATAAATGTACTTTCAATGATTTGTTATATATTTGTATGGTATCAAAAACTTACTAAACTGGGTGAGATGACTCAGACGGAGGCTACAGAGATGAGTCTCCATGTTTTTGGACGATGGATAGTAGCTAATTTGGAGATAGAAAGAGGACAGAAAGAGGACTTAGCGTTCGCCGCTGAAGAATTGAAGACTCAAGTCTTGCAGAGTTTTGGGGTTGTTTTGTTCTGTGGGGAATGGGCATACCTCAAATAGGGAATCGCATATGTGCTGTTCCCACAGTTCAGAATATTTTTATTTATTTAAGCAGGTACAGGGCGAATTGAACTAATTCACATTTACAACAGCAACCTGACGTCTTGTGTGATGCGATCTCTCCTGAACAAAAGTATATGCTTTTAATATTTCAAAAGCCAATTAAAACATTACAATAAAGTACTTTCATGTAAAATGTGCAATGCATTGTTTATGTGCTATTAATATTGTTGTAATATTGTCTATTACACAATTTAAAGAAAGATAAAGCAGAGACTGCAGGCTTATTTATTATATTTATTATGGATATGTATAAGCGTTCACTCAGCCTTTCTTTCATAATCATTTTATTTCATAATTACTGTAATGCCTCCTCCTCCATGAAATGTTGGTGTCGGACAAATCAGTATCTAAAAGTAGAGAAGACAAATTTTAAAATGTTCTTTTGGCTTTTCCATTTTACAATTTATATATAGTGTGTTATTTTCAGTAAAGAATTATGCCTCCTATCCAAGAAGTCGAAAGTTTATTTACTGTAGCTTGTGCCAGCTGCAATGGGAAATTAAAACTCGTAGGCCTATATATTTATCTAAAATGTTGTTGAATTGTTTGTGGAAGTACAGATAGCCACCCTTGATGTTTTTTATGATGATTTCTTAATGTACCAGCTTTGATGCCTCTAAAACACACCACTTCATCTGGCCTGCGACTTATAAGGCACAAATTTCTGAGCATGTCAAGTCTCTAGCCCACTCCTGTCAGGAGTTATGGATGTTTAAAGAAATAACCATAATGCTCACTCCAGCCATTGGGGGGCTGCCAATACCTAAAAATGGTTCCACACCTGTCCAGCAGAGGGCACTGACACTGTACCATTATAAAAGCTACAAAAACAGAAGGTGTTCTGTCACTGGTAAAAGGGTTGTTTTTAGTGTTTTACAGCCTGAGTAAGGCTATTATACTATATTATTATTATTATTTATCAGGCTACAGTCCTGTGGGGCTTTGACTAATTTTAAAATGTCAATGTGCTGAATTATCACAGTGCTAATTATTATTATTTTATAGAAAAAATGTCTTGTCAATAATACTTTTCTCTTGCAATATATGCGGCCCGCGACCTGCCATCGTCGGTGAATTTTGGCCCACAACCAAAATGAGTTTGACACCCCTGCTCTAAAACGATCTTTATTCAGGCTTATTTTACATCGGGACACTGTGAGACAGCGCTGTTTATCCCGATTGACCTTTGACCGGAAGCACTAGTTTGACCTTTGCGCATGCGCCGTACGAGACTGTGATACAACAACAGCACCCCAATCTGACTCCTCAATCTCGTTCCTTCTCTTCTCTCTCTCTTTCTCTTGTCATCTTTCCATCCTCTCTCCTCCGTGCTGTAAGGATGACCGTGTGGATGTGACCGGACACAAATTCCATAGTGATGAATAGGGGCATTGACCAGACCCATCGATACCATTCTTCTCGGCGCTGCTGATCACTCACGGTTACTTCGGTTCAGGGGAAGGTCTGGCTCGGCTAAACACAGCTATCCTTCTGTGTTTACCGCGGGCCAGCGCTGGCTCCGTTCATTACAATCCACTCATTTGCTCATTCCTCCTAGTTCATAGCGTCTGTCCTCGTACTTCTTCCGTCTGTCTCGTGCATATTCCGTACATAAATACTTGCCTGTAATAAGGCAATCAATTTTTATGTGCCGTGGTATTAACTCGCGCATGATAAACAGCGACAGAGGTAATAAAAACATGATTACATTATTGACTACGTCTTGTTGCGAAAAGTCTACGGAGTCTTTCAAGCTTTGCGGAAACGTTATCCCATGTCCCACAAATCAGTTTGCATTGATATTGTAGTCGTAAACAAGAGACGTGCCCAAAACAAAAGACTCTTTAATCCATTACAACAGATTGTTCATGTTATTTTGTAGGTTTATGTTTCATTGTGGGTCTTTGAAAGTGTCTGGGTCCCGGTGTAAGCCATTCATAATTCCGTGTGACATGTGCAGCCAGATGGTCTATGATGTACAAGTACCATTGATCCTAAAAAGCCGACTGCTCAAATCTACCTCAGCCGCTTACTGGAGCCGGACGGAGCGGATGATGTGCAGGGAGGAGGAAATGCATGTTTTATTCTTTCTGTTGTAGCAGGTTTGAAACGTGGGACATCAATGGATTTCAATTTTGAGCTGAAGGGCCCACAATGATGTAGCTTTGTGACCGAAAGCCAGTAATTAAAGGGTTAAAAATTATTTTTAAAAGTAATAGTTTTAAATGTCTAATAAGGTTAGGACACATTTTCATCTCCTTAAAACACTATTGAATTAAATAAAGATATATTTTTTTTTAAGTCTGACCTTTAAAATGAAATATAATAAACAAATCCATCATCCATTTTCATTTTATGTGGACATTTTTGAGAGAAGGGCCCACAACGTAACTTACGGACTAGAACCCATGACGCTGAGGTTGGATCAGTGTTCCATGGCGGGTGAGATGTGAGATTTTCACAAAAGTGGGTTTGTAGGTGACATCATTTTGTTGTCAACTGGAGTGAATATGTAGTGAGTGAAAGAGTGACTACTTGTTACATTAAATAGACAATTCTCAACTATTCCAACAAACAGTGATCTGATCAGTTTCCACTCACTGGTCAGGCTGCTGATGTTCAATACAAGAAGTTGAAATACAGCCTGGTGTCCTCATCGTTGTCTCCAGTGGGGTTCAGTCAACTTAAGTCTGCCCCATAAGTTCCACCTGAATATTCATCCTGGCTCTAGTGGTGTTCTGACCGACATTCCAGGATGATAACTGCAGATATGACCCAGTGCCTTACAGTCCGCACATTCAGAGTTATCCATCCAACAGGCGGATATGGACAGAATGAGACCTAACACATCAGGCTGTGTGCTGTTTTGGACCATAACAAGATGTCATAGGTAAAATGATTTAGTTTATTTTTATTTTAAGGCTCGATAAAAGCTTGTGGCCATTGCACTGTGTTGTTGTGGCTCAAATTGACTTACGTGTAGTTTAAAAGATGGGAAAAGGACAGACCTTTTGATCGGTAGGAAGACTATGAGGCTGATGCTGCAGTTTACAGGGCGCTACCAAAAAGACATGGTGTTTCCATGTTGCTTTAACAAGTTAATGCATTACAAATGTTATATTCTGACAGTATTTCTCAAACTAAAATGCAAACACTAGTGGCCAATATTAGCCTGTTTCACTACTTTAGGTGTGGCTCAGTCATAGCCAGTGTTGGGGAGAATACTTTGAAATTGTATTCAGTTACAGAATACTGAATACTTGTCTTAAAATGTATTTTGTA
>OMNZ01054530.1:4769-25303 GCA_900303255.1 Lesueurigobius sanzi | reverse complement strand
CTTTATTTACTGTATAGCGCCTTTCACAGACAGAGTCACAAAGCGCTTTTACATGAGATGATTTTTGCATTCACTCCAGTGGTAGTTTAGTCCTGGTTTAGTACTGATTTAGTCCTGGTTTAGACCTGGTTTAGTCCTGATTTAGTCCTGGTTTAGTCCTGATTTAGACCTGCTTTAGTCCCAGTTTAGACCTGGTTTAGTCGTGATTTAGTCCTGGTTTAGTCCTGATTTACACCTGGTTTAGTCCCAGTTTAGACCTGGTTTAGTCCCAGTTTAGACCTGGTTTAGTCCCAGTTTAGACCTGGTTTAGTCCTGATTTAGACCTGGTTTAGTCCCAGTTTAGACCTGGTTAAGTTAAGTCACAGTTTAGACCTGGTTTAGTGCTGGTTTAATCCTAATTTAGTCCTGGTTTAGTCCAGTTTAGACCTGGTTTAGTCCTGATTTAGACCTGGTTAAATCCTGGTTTAGTCCTGATATAGTCCTGGTTTAGTTCTGATTTAGTCCTGATTTAGTCCTGATTTAATCCTGATTTAGACCTGGTTTAGTCTTGGTTTAGTCCTGGTTTAGAAGAAGAAGAAGAGAAGAAGAAGAAGAGCTTTATTTACTGTATAGCGCCTTTCACAGACAGAGTCACAAAGCGCTTTTACATGAGATGATTTTTGCATCCACTCCAGTGGTAACAGCTGCCCCTTGAGGCAGACCGACAGAGGTGTGGCTGCACACATCATGCGCCAATGGACCCTCCTGGTTTAGTCCTGGTTTACACCTGGTTTAGTCCTGGTTTAGACCTGGTTTATTCCCAGTTTATTCCTAGTTTAGTCCTGGTTTACACCTGGTTTAGTCCTGGTTTAGACCTGGTTTAGTCCCAGTTTATTCCTGGTTTAGTCCTGGTTTAGTCCTGGTTTAGACCTGGTTTAGTCCTGGTTCACTATGCCACATTTAACTCTTAAAAAATACTTTTACTTTTCACTTATAAAGTACATTTTACACTGGATACTTTTCTACTTTTACTTAAGTAGGAATTTAATCTGATACTTTTACTTTTGTAAACTCTTGCTCCTGTATCTGCACTTTTACTCGAGTACTTCTCCCACCGCTGATGGTCTCTGATGTGGTTATAACAAATACAAATGGCCACTTGTCTTGAAGGAAACTGAACGAACAGTCGTCATCACTTGGACTCAGCTGAACCATTAGTGGGACAGTTAGGTCCTCATGCTGGTGTGAGGTCGCATTCATGTATCCAGTCTGTAATATTCTCCAGTCTGTTTGTCTCACCTGGCAGCGCAGTAGTGTCCTCCTCAGAGCAGAGTCCCAGAGCTGAAGGTCGGTGCAGGCCTTGCTCCAGCTCTGGTTCACAGAAGCCAGCTCCTGCTGAAGATCAGGGTCTCCCTGTAGGTTCAGGTTCAACGACAGCATGGTGGACTTGTGTTGGGCGAAGGTCTTGTGCATTTCCTAAACACAAATGTCCAATTGGTCATTAATCCATAGCTAATCATTCTATTAGCACGGAGGTTCCCAATGTGGGTGTCTGGATCCTCCAGGGGACCCCAAAATGGATTCAAGACACAAAAGAAACAAATTGACAGTATACAGTTGTACTCATATGTTTAACTTTACACACCCTTTTAGTTTTTGGTCATTTTTCATAGAATGTATGAAAAATATATGAATGGTAACACAAATATCTTTTTAAGATGTATAGGAAATGTCTAATTAAAAAGGTTGTATAATGATACTGTGGTCAAAATATGTTTGTTGACATCCAACATCCAAGTTTTATGTTAGCTAATTTTAAAGTCGTCGAGTTATCTGACCAACTGAATGTGATGTGTATAGTTTGTGTTACCCATATTGTGGATGTATTTCAGTGGGAAATATTCCATGTTCCTTTTTGGAGGAACATGGAATATTACATGTAGACAACTGTTCATTACAATGAAATTGCAAGAAAAACAACCAAACCGGGTCATTATTGACCCACTTATGCATCTAAAGCTGTGTCCCCACCGCACGCTGTGCAGGCTTCGTGGGCGTTGGGTTTCCATTCAAAATGAACGGTGACGCACGTTGAGGCGAGACCCTGCGGCTTCGCATTTCACGCTTTTCTTGCATTTCGGGCGTCCCTGCGTCCCACGCAGAAGTTGAAGCTGCAGCAACCAATCAGAGCGGCTTCCTGAGAGAATCCAGGAAGAAGCAGGATACAAGGGAGAGGCAGCTATCGGTGCAATTCCTCCCCATAACATAATATTTTCTGCGTTTACATCCCGTCTAAAAGAGAAGCCCCTCCGTCTCTCTTGGTTTTTAATGTGTCCTTTTGACATAGCTGTGCCACGAAAAGAAAAGCTTATTTTTCGTGACATAGCTACGCATCTCTGTGTTGTAGTATCGTGCGATGCATACGCTTAGAGTGAGGAGCTTCGTCGGGCTTCGTCTCTGGTGACACAAAAGTGATACGCGTCGTCCTCAAATTAAATAAGCGTCCAAAATCTGGCGTCTCGAGCGTTGTGCCTTGTGCGGTGGGGACACAGCTTAAGGGTTAATGTGGGAAAGGATTAAAGCTTTGTAACTAGTACCATTTGATTCCCTGACCCTGAAAATGTGGGTTTAGCAGTTAAAGTCAACTTTTCAACTTATTCAGAGGCTGAGATATTTCAAATATACAGTTTTATGGGGGCCATTTTTAAACTTCAATATGGCCGCCATATAGACATATAGATATTCTGACTCCATATACAATAACCTTTCCAAAAATATATAGTTTAGCAAATCCCCACTAAAGTATATAGTGAACTGGACAAAATGTAAACGTTTGATCAGGGACATTTGGCTAGTTTCTTCTTGAAAAGCGTAAACAAACAGGTTTTTTGAAATAAATGGCTTCACGCAACCACTAACCATGAGACAAATAAGATGTTTGTGTTATTATTCATTCCAACTTTTGAGCACAACTGTATTTAATGAAATTCTTAAGTGAAAAAGCATTTATTTGTTATTAAAGGTCAAATTGCCAAGTAAATTGGGTATAACCATATGATTATACCACAGTTTTGCTGCCTGATAATGTTGAAAGCACCAATAACTTTTTAAAGTGGGGGTCTCGAAGTGCTTTCATGGTAATTTTGGGGTCAAAGCCTAAAACGTTGTATGACCTCTGAATTTTTAAATGTTTTTACTAAGAACTACTCCAAACACTTAATGAGGCAAACAGAATTACAACACAGAAAAAGGTGTTGCATCGAAGGGACCTTCTACAGATCTTGAAGCAGAGTATTTGAACTTTAACAGAGTCCATATTTTCATGTTTTTAATGGTAGCACCAAGAGAAATCTACACAGACTCAGTGAGAAAGAGCAAACTACACACAGGAAAGTCCCACCTCACTCAGCCACACGATGTTGCCCACAAATAAATACGTGGTTAGATTGAGATTGAGCACATTTGTGTTTGTAGGGATATTACTGGGAAACTGTTTATTTTGTGTTTATGATCCAGGACTGGAACCCTCTGAAGTAATGGCTGAAAACCATGCAGCCATGACTAGACAAGCCCTGATGCAGCCGATTTACTTCTAATACTTGGGGTCTAAGTGTACACAGATACTCGACACCAACCAATACAATGAGACTTAGATAATATATTTGTTGTTTATATGAGGAAATTGGATTACAGTGAATGAAAGTGATTGGTCCCCTTGGTAAATTTATATCTAACTTACAACATAAAGTGATATCAGAATGAATGCATTGCAAATAATACTTTATCAGTAATTCATGCGTTTCAGTCATGTGACTTTTGGTGCCCCCCAAAGCCTCTGATTGGTCACAGCATAGAGATATAGAATGTTTTAATTTGAATTGCTTGTAGCAACCCATTGTTGCAACATAAGTTCTGCTAGCCGATGATGTCAGCTGAAACTCATCTATAGGTTGTGCTCATGTTCTAAAATAATTCTAGAAAAGAAAATTTACAAAATTTGTAAATTTGTAAATTACTTGATCAGTCTTTGATCCTGCAATATTATTCTTCTGAAATTCCTTTCTACTGGCCGACACATGTTTTTGAATATTGTCACCACATTTGGATAAACTTTATGAAAAAAGAATTAGACCCACATGTGCTGAAAGAGAAGACATTGAACTCTGTGACAGTGTTGGTTTGGCCAAGGAATTGCAGACAAATTAGCAAAAAACTACAAATCTGCATTTTGACAGTTACCATGTAATTACAAAACAATATAATTCTCAGCTGCCCACGTTAAAAGGTTATTGGGTTATCTGGTTTACCCCTTTTAGGGTAAACCAGACGTGGCGTCCATAGAGATGAATGAGGAAACATTGACTGAGATCTTCACATTTACGTCTGAAATATAACATTTTATGCGTTTTATAGATTTGTCTAATATAAAAGAGAAGCACATCAAGAGATTTTTTGCTGCAGAAGATCCACAGAGAGGACAGTTAATGTTGATATTGGGCTAAAGCAGCAGGAAGTTGTTTGCATGTTTGGACTTCAATAGGTCAAAAGCGAAGCAATATTGAAACATAAGAAGATAAGATAAGATAGTTCTTTATTGATCTCACAATGGAGAAATCCGTCTCTGCATTTGACCCATCCTTCGATGCCGCTGGGGCAATCCGTCAGGAGCAGTGGGCAGCTGTGTTTACTGGGCCAGGGACCCATCTCCAGATCTTGAGCCAAGGCTTATGGTCAGAATCACCTGGCAGGAGGATTTAACCTAACATGCATGTTTTGGGTTGGGCACGGGCCAGGAATCGAACCCGGGACCTGCAAACTTCCTCACAGTTATATGCAAACCAATACAACCTCGGATTTGATCAAATTAAGTCAGTATGATGTGCTAAAGAGTTCATATTAAAGTCTGAACATGGTAACTTCCTGCTAACTTTATCCCACTTTAAAACATAAACTGTCCTCTCTGTGAATCTTCTACAGCAAAAAATCTCTTCAATTGCTTCTCTTTTATATTAGACAAATACATAAAACGCATAAAATGTTACTTTTTAGACGTAAATGTGAAGAAATTCATGCTAGCATTTGGAGCGCCGCCATGTTGTTTTTAGGAAACAATATTAAGTTATGTGCGAGTTAGCTTCTCTTTTAATGTTAAAAATATTAAAAGACAATGAACAGGACAATGTAGTGCGTGGTAGGACAAGCACACAAGGCTCATAGTAACACTATTTCCAACAATGAGTTAAAGAGGGACCAAAAAGTTTACATGTAAGTCAATGGGCACTTCTGGCTTCTGAAAACCATCCCTGTTTGCTAGTGAGCTTCGACCAGAGCTAGCAATTAGCTCTCCATCAATATTATCAAATGCTTCTCTTTTATATTAGACAAATATATAAAACGCATAAAATGTTACTTATTAGACGTAAATATGAAGAACTCAGTCGATGTTTCCCCATTCATCCATTCGTTGCTCCCCTCTAAAGGCTCTTGGGTAGAAGGTCACATGAACACAACCCATTTCCCAAGTACAATACAAACACTTGCTACCTTCAACAGTGGTCACAATGATGTCCTTACTCTCGAACACCCTTTGGGCCCGCAGTTTGAGAAGCACCCTTCCTACCTTCAGCTCTGTGGCCCGGGCGCTCATGTCCTCCACGGTGCTGGGGGGGTCCGACTGTAGGAGGCTCTGCAGCTGAGGGATCACTGTGTGTAGCCAGGACCTGATCTGCTCCAGGGTCCAGGGGAGCTGCTCCTGTGGGTCGTCCCGTAGGTCGGTCTGGGACTGGGCCTGCGCCAGCTCCCAGCGCTCGATCACTCCTGCAGCGCACACAGAATACACTCACGGTTACAGTATGTTGAACCAATCCCAACTATTTATTGGTAACTCATCTCTCAAGTGTGGAGGACAAACAGAAACTGAATCTGCAATCTTTTGTTTGTTTAAACTACCTATCAAGTTGTCTTCTTCTTTCTTTTTTTAAAATTTGTTTTAATCAAGTTTCAGGTTTTGGGCCAATTTACTCTCTTAACATGTACACTTTCACCTGGAAACAAATAAATTACCTCATCTTTACAATAAGCAGTGTAATTATTGCACTGATTTGTTTCTATATATGGGAAATTGTGACTCAAAATGAACTTTTCTCCACTTTAGTAGAGCTCTCCTACAGCAGGGGTAGGCAAGTTTGCTTGGAGGTGGGCCAGTTGTCTTCCTAGTCAACAGATCAAGGGCCAAAACTGCCCATGGTGGATCAAAACTGGTCCACTTTCTACTATAACTTGTTTCATACGTTATATAGACTTAAAAAGGGGGTTTGGGAGTATAAATTGACAATATTTCTGTATTTTTGGCGTACTTTAACCATTGTTTAAATCTTGAGTGTAATTTTATTTCTCTAATTCGTCTTAGGGGCCAGAGGATATGCTTGAGGGCCGGATTTAGCCCCCAGGCCTGACGTTGCCTACCCCTGTCCTACAGACTCCAAACTTTCCAGTCGTGTAGTAAACAATATTTTGAAAGTTTGTTCAAAAAAGAGTTTTCCTAGTTTTCCTATTTCCTAGCCTGATTTATCTAATAAGTATCTTACAAGAAAATCCACTCTGAACAAACTTTGCAACTAATATATCAACAAAATAAAACCATACATTTAAATCTGGATTTTTCCATGATTCAGATGTTGTCACTGAAAATGTAAACAATTGTGACCTTTTATATGAAAGCATAAAATGAGAGAAAATTGCAATACATTTTCATATTTCATATCATATGCAGTCTTATCTTATGCCAGTAATATGCAGGAAACTCATTTTAATTTTTTCCCAATTTACCTGCAGTGTCTCACTTTAATCTGCCTGTGTATTGTGCCCATCAGAACTTGGGAAGACAAGGCAAGAGTCCCGACTACATATATTTATATTGCATAGGAAAAGAGTGAAAGCTGGTGTTTTGTTGCACCTGTTCCAATGCTAAGTGTAAATCTAACCTGATTGTCTGCCACAAAGGTTCATTCCAGTCAATCCAAACTCATCCGGCTCCTCGTCATCCAAAATCAGCGAGACCCTTTTAAAATCTTCAATGCTGTCGCTGCACTGGGACATCAGACGCAACTGTACAGAGATCAAATATGTAAGTAATAAATGACAAGGAACCAACATCTCTTTTCCTTTGGTCTCTAAAGTAAAAGAGTGTATTCTTACATAGCTGCCTTGTTTCAGAGGAGTGCTGGCGAGTGTGGGCAGAGCTTCCGCATAACCATCGGACTCCAGATCCTCCTGTGTCCGCCATCTTGGAGAGTCGCACACTGACCGGCTTGAAACTAGGACGGATTCACAATCACATTTCAGTCCTCCGGGCAAAGCAGTACACACAAGTCATTCAGAGGCTGGTAAACTGTAACTAGTGTGCTTTACATTTGGAGGGGAGCTGAGGCAATCTCCGTACTGTTGTGAAGTGTATTTGGAAATTAATAATCAAGTTATTTATTTATTTAATATGGACAATAACATTGGACGAACAGAGTGTTATAGCACATGTACTAATTTCCAACACTAGTCCAACATGGGGCTTTTAAGTTACAATAGATAAAACACATTTCATGACACAATCATAGTCATTCAAGTTGTACTACCTGCTGCTATTGTCAAAGAAAATTCCTCCAAAATGTTAAAATTTTGAGCAAGATTTACCTGCGCTGAAATAGGCCCCTTCGTCGTCCTCGTCCTCATCCTCGTGTGAAGAGGACCCGCCCACGTCCCCGGTGTGATCCCACTCCAGAGGCAGCGAGTCCACGCTGACGGGAGTGTCCCGGCCCGAGCGGGACAGGGGTGTGGCCAGCAGGTGCGTGGGTGTGGCAAGAGGGCTGCTCAGGCTCCGCCCCAGCCACGGTCGGCTGATCAGCTCCAGACTGGACTCCAATGAGAACCTGGATATGGGGGATTCAGGCTCCACTGGGATCTGAAAGAGGAGCAGGGTTATTTGTTAGGATGCCCTACATCAAAGCCATTCACTGAGGGCAGCATTTTTTTAAACTTCGCTAAAGTGTAAAATTGAAAGTAAAACAAACTGTCAGATGAGTAGAGGTGGGCGATATATCAAGTATCTCATTTTCACGAGTGAGGGACGGATGGAGCGTGAGATTGACAGACGGATCAGTGCAGCGTCTGCAGTGATGCAGTCGTTGTATCAGACTGTTGTGGTGAAGAAAGAGCTGAGTCCAAAGACGAAACTCTCGATTTACTGGTCGATCTACGTTCCTACTCTCACCTATGGTCATGAGATTTGGGTCATGACCGAAAGCACAAGATCGCAGATACAAGCGGCCGAAATGAGTTTCCTCCGCAGGGTGGCACCCTTAGAGATAGGGTGAGGAGCTCGGAACAGAACCGCTACTCCTTCACGTCGAAAGGAGACTGAAGGAGGTGTGCGTGGATCGGGAAGTCTGGGCATCTCTGCTCAGACTGTTGCTCTGCGACCCGGCCCCGGATAAAGTGGAAGGAAATTAATAGATGGATACCATCCATATAAATCTTAAAAACTTTTTTTTTTTGGGTGTCCTTGCATTGACATTTTACGTTTAATAAATTCAAATAATGCCTGAGTGAGGATAAAACAATGTTCATAAATACTAGCGGCAGGGCTGATGAGGAAATGGCCTGGATCGCCCCCTACAGCCAAGAGTGGGGATCACATGGCAAAAAATAAACTTTCACTTTGTACTGCACTGCTAGCCACATTGTTAAATCAGAATTGCTGTGTCCACACTATGAGACAGAACGGCTCAGAACTGATCCAATATAGGATTACAACCTTTAAAAATGTGAATAGTATAGTATCAGGAAGTAGACAAGAAAGCGCTGCTGAACTGTAGAAGTCGATATGAAATGACCAACGCAGACATGATTCAAAACTGCGTGAATGAAGTGAAATACTGCTCCAGGTCTGTTTTTTTGATGAGGGAACAATGTTAGAACATGGTCGATTTGTTGATTTTTGATATGTAAACAAATATTAATACCTCGATATTTAGGGTTTTTTTTCTTTCTCGATAACGATCAAACAATATTTTTGCAAACCATCAAAAATATGTAAGAATGTGCTGCTAAATGTATTAATTCAGATCGCTGTGTCGTCAAAAAGATCATTGTCTTGAATAAACAGAAAAAAAATAACATTATTATTTTGAGAGATGACACATTAAGTATACAGTATTTCATTTCTATGTTTTAGCAGCAGATTTTGCAGCTTTTTGTTAATTTCTTGACTTCGAAGTTATACTCGATATCGTAAATTTGTAAATCTTCGAAACAATCATTTCCATATCATCTTGTACACGATGTATTGTAGTATGATAGCATGTGCATGGGTGTGTTCCTCTCACCGGAGGCTGGCTGAGTCTGTGGTGGAAGCGCACCAGTCGGCTGAAGACCTCCTGACAGTACGAGTGCAGCTCCTCCAGCTCCTCCTCGATGAGCGCCGCGTCCTGGGGAGAGCTGCGCTGGATCAGGCCCTCCCCAAACACGATCAGTCCGTCAATGCGCTCCGTGTTCAGAGTGATCTCCTTCTGGAAACTCTGAAGACGAAACCGAAAAAGAGAAATAGAGAGCGGGGTTTTGTAGATGGGCTGTGGTAAATGAACTGCTATGGAATCCGTAATTGCTACAAGATGTGTGCGCCGGGACGAAATACGCCAAACTGGCATCAAATCCTTTAAAAGCTAGTTTGGGTTGTTTTAAAGATGGTTCAGCGGAAATACTAACCACTGTGTCAGATCTGCTAAGGACAGCTAAGCCCATAATTCATTCAAAACAAAACAAAAACTGGATTTGCATTTATTTAATATGTCCTTCCTGGCTCAAAATGATTTTCAAATCCAAGACACCAAGACGCAGTGGTCAATATACTGCACAACAGAAAGGAATTAGGGGAGACCGGGGATGATTGTAACACGGGGAGAGTTGTAACAGCACCATATTAAGGTATGTGCGAGTTAGCTTCTCTTTTAATGTTGAAAATATTAAAAGACAAAGAACAGGATGGTGTAGTGCGTGGTAGGACAAGCACAAGAGGCTCATATTAACAACACTATTTCCAATAATGAGTTAAAGAGGGTCAATAGGCACTTCCGGCTTCAGAAAACAATCCCTGTATGCTAGCGGAACGATCTGATATCACCAAGTAATTAAGAGTCCAGGACCAATGTTACAGCCAGCCAATCAGGGGTCAGTTTTGCTAGATAAGGGGAGGGACAGTCTGCTTTGAAACTTGACATGTTGTGACAAAAATTAAGTTTAAGAACAGGGAACGGTCT
Source organism: Lesueurigobius sanzi (assembly GCA_900303255.1). Taxonomy (NCBI): domain Eukaryota; kingdom Metazoa; phylum Chordata; class Actinopteri; order Gobiiformes; family Gobiidae; genus Lesueurigobius; species Lesueurigobius sanzi. Next base: position 15,017 of record OMNZ01054530.1, on the reverse strand, counting down.
GCTGTAATTTTGGATAGCTCTACGAGTTGGTTTGTCTGAAAATATATCTAAACCTAGCCCTAACCCTAACCTTAAAGATTTCCATGTTCCTAAACTTTTTGTCCGAATATCTAGCACAACTGACCCCTGATTGGCTGGCTGTAACATTGGTCCTGGGCAAACAACATGACATTGGCCCTGGACTCTTAATTACTTGGTGATATCAGGAGCATCATGCTAGCGAGCTTCGACCAGAGCTAGCCAATTAGCTCTCCATCAATATTATACACTCTATGATTGAAAATCAAGCCATTGTCACCTTTAGAGAGTTTTACATACATTTTTACACAATGTAATTTCAAAATTTACGATTCTGCTCACAAATCATGTATAGATTTGCATCCATTTATCCTGTAATCTGTGTTTTCTTACATGCATAATACTAGGTATATAATGAGAGATTAATTAATGGAGAATAAAAATTGCTCATGACATGATTTTTTACAACCCTGTCCTTCAAAATGACTGAGAAAAATCATCCCTCGCGAAACCACATTTAAATTACAATTTTACATATACTGTAGATGTATGGAGAAATGTTGAATAAGACTAGGTCATTCATTTGTTTCCAGGTGAACGTATGGAAGTAAAGAGAGCAAACTGGACTGCTTTTGCTTTTGCCTGCAGTGTCTCCCCTTAAGTGTTTCCATTTTGTGGGTGTGGGTTGTATGTCTTACATTGAGCTGTTGTATTTTGTGATGGACGTCGCTCTCGGAGAAGTGCTCCACGTTGGTCAGTTGCAGGTCCAGTTCGGTCAGCCACACCAGCATGCTCTCCCTGGTGCTCTCGAAGTCCTCCCTCTGGCCGGTGAAATACTACGGAAGACAACAGGTTCACCATCATGAGAAATGTCCATGTTTTTCTTACTTTTATTAGCTCTAAGTGGAGTGAGCAAATATTCAAAGAAAAAAATGTAAAAAATTGTTTGTTTAGTCAAGGCATCATTACAAACATTTGATTCCCCTGTTGTTTGACTGTACATTGTATATTTGTTTTGACTAGGTCTGGCAATAGTGGGAATGAGATGTTATAAAATAGTGAAAATGGCGCTGTAATGAAGGCATTTCGAGCGCAGAAGTTTCCAGAATGGGTCCGGTGGTGATTTATGGAGTTTAAATACTGTGGAGAACAGTTATGTGTTCCCTTTACAGGTGCAATAAAATAGAAAGAATAGAGGTTGATCACTTCAGCAGTTGGAAAAGGAAACAACCAAAGTAAGCAGGATTAGAACTGTGTGATTAATACGACTCTAGGTGTGTTGTTGATATTATGGGGACAATGTTATAAAAGATAAAAAAGAAGTTAGTTTTGATGTGTCTCTGGTAAAAGATGCCAGTGATCATCATTTATGAAACCAACCCAGCGAGTAAGCAGATGTGAGAACACAACAAGGTAAAAGGACTTAGAGTTTCACCTTGAGCCTGCGGAGGACGGCGCCCACTCTGCGGTGCAGCGTGTCCCAGCGCCTGTTCCCCTCGTGGACCATGGCTTTGAGCTGGCTGGCCCGGTCCGTGCGGTTTTCCCGGGCCAAACGCCGGTACTGGTTATTGACTATTTCCAGCTGTGTCAACCGTTCATTGACCTGCCTCTGGAAGCCCTGAATAGAGACAAGATGATGAGCGTTTTGGCTGCAATCTGGAAACTGTGCCACTAAATGTATGCAGGTGTAATCTTTAAGCTGGTGTTTTGGAAACTTTTTAACCCAACTAACCTTTGTTTTTGGGCCATTAGAACATTTCTGACTAGTGTTGTCCGGGCGTTGTACATGAGCAAGTGTTATTGGAAACATGCTGTAATAATATTGTCCCCTCCATATATTTCAAACTGACCTCGAACTTCTTGAGCTCCTCCTTGGCCGCAGTGTATGGGACGTCTCCAGTGTTGGGGTTGGCCGCAGTTCGCTCGGCAATCCTCAGCCAGTCTTCAAAACGAGAGTAGTCATCAAGGAACTTGCACCATAGTCTCCATGTCTCCTCGATCCTACAAGCGAAAACAGTTTCCTGAAGGGCTTGATACTGATAATAATAATAATAATAATACATGAGTCTGACATAGCATTTGTCTGTACAGCTTTAAGTTGATATATTGCTCAGTCCACTCACACACATAAGATAATTGAAGTGTCTTTCCCAAAGACACAAAGACATTATCACAATCACAACACTGATGTGCAGCTATTAAATCGTGAAGAAAGAAGCCTCATAAGTTCTGCTTGAGGAAGACCACAGTTTTACAACTCTTATTTTGTAGGTTTTGTCACAATTATGTGACTCATAAAGTGGCCTGGTTGTCCTTAGGCCCAATACCAATTTTATGAAAAGAACTACTGTTCACAGACTCATAAAGTTAACTTAAATTATTAGAGACATTAGAGAGAGGAAAATAAAAGGATAATGAGCACAGTACTTGTTGTATTCGAAGAGTATTAACAGCATGTTGGTTCCAGATCGAGCTGACTGAGGGTGCATCAGAGTTTAAAAAGGGTGCAAATATTAAAACACATTGTGAGGTGACTGACTGAGCATGCAACCATTTTCAGATGAAGTTGCTATGCAGACTTTTGCACCTCTGTAGAACCGGGCCGGTGCAGCGTCAACTCCTTTGATGAAATCCATTTACTATTTTTTGTGTTGGCTTTGACTTAAAGGCTTTTCATTTTTTTTTATTGCAAATAGTGGAAGAGGGAAGAGGGAGTAAAATAAATTGATAGTTATGGTCCAAACACATTCCTAACTTTGCTCACACATTTCTAAAATCTTGTTTCTTCTTAGAGATGAGTTCATAAGCACATTTCTAACTGGCAGGGTCACTTTTTTAGGGTCATAGTCACAGGAATTCCCGAAAACTAGCCTGCAAACCACAAAATTGATAATAAATGCTTTATATTTAGATGCACAGTATTATTTCCACAAATGTTTGAGTTTGCAATATACTGGAGGAGGAAAAACAAATTTCATTCCACTACTAAGAAAATAGACTTTCTTTAGTTGTAAGAAGCCTTCTGATTGGCTAAGGACAATTATACCTAAAGATGCAGAAGTGTTTGAAGAGTAGAATAAAACAAAAATCTGAATTTGGGCTAAAATATGACTTAGATAATTATCTAGGAGGCTGATGAAATATAAACAGCATTGGGGATTATGTTTGTGTTACATTTAACTGTTGCAAATATGTAACTGAGATAGATTACTTTGAGTTACTTTCAAGTTAAAATATATACTGAAAATAGTGAGAATAACACCACCGAGCAAAAGATGTCCTTTTCCTCAGCCCATTCTTTTGTTTCTTGTTTTGACGTTAGCCACAGAAAGCCCACTCTGCTCCAGTCTCCAACTTGATTTGGTGCTGCTTTTTATTTGGGGGGAGTTGCACTTATAACTTGAGTTACTTAAATTGTAATGACTAATATATTACTGTATTTTGTTTAAGTAATATGTTATATTCGTCAGTTACACAAAAAAGTGATATATTTTCTGTAGCTGATTACTCGTTTCCCCCGACACTGAATATAAATACTATTGGAATAATACATATGAAATAACTAAACTAAGAGCTTGTCTTCAACTTTCCTGTTTGGTTTAGTACCTGAGCCTGCGGTCCAGGGCCATGGCACAGATGGTCCTCCAGCGCTGGTCCAAACTGCGGCTGGTCTCCTGCAGGGAGTCTCCGTCTGCCCCCGTCCCGTTGGAGGCGTCCTCGTCCTGGAGCAGGACATCGCAGAGGTTCAGCACCGAGGCCACCCCCTCGGTGTGCTGCTCGATGTCCCGCTGCAGCATCTGCACACACACGCAACGGCATCAGAAAACACACACCAAACCAAGGGGGCGAGGAGCGAGGCTACCACTCCCAAATTTAAACAATAGGGAATTAATTTTTAAAGAGGGGCTCAGGCAAACTAGAGTCAAATAAGAGGAGGGTATTGTACAGTTGTGGCCAAAAGTTGACATAACCTTTTAATCTTTTGGCCATTTTTCATAGCATATGAATGATAACACAAAAATATTTTTGCCACTTGTGGTTAGTGGTTGTGTGAAGCCATTTATTGTCTGAGAACTGAGTTTACTCTTTTGAAATCATAATGAAACAGAAGCTACTCAAATGTCCCTGATCTAACGTTTACATGACCTTCAACAACTGCCAGGAAAATTGTTCAGGAGCAAAGAAAAACTCACTTCAGCTGAAATACAGGACTCTCTGACAAAATTGGACTCTGAAAAAGGAAGCAAAAAGGATGCTTGTTTCAAGATGCACAATATGTATGTATGTATATAACTTTTGATCAGGGACATTTGGCTAGTTTCTAGTTGAAAAGCATAAACAAACAGGTTTTTTGGCAAAAAATGGCTTCACACAACCACTAACCATGAGTGGGAAAAAAAGATGTTTGTGTTATCATTCATATTCTATGAAATGCCTGACATTCAGGGGTATGTAAATTTTGGCCACAACTGTATGTAATTTTGTTGTGTTATTTTCTCAATCGTAAAATATTGCTTTTGTAGACAATAATAATGAAATTGTGATATTTGTGTAATTAGGGCGGTCATGTGATGCAGTGGGACATGGAGGAACAGACATGAGAAAATAAAACTTAAGACATGTAATGTAGATCAGCACTGACACATTCCCTTTTGCTGTTATGGCCCAGAATCACACATACAGAAATAAATAGGCCACACAATATTCTAATCTGGTCTATTATTTTTTATTTTTTTTGTTGAAAAAAAAAAACAACAAAGAATGTAAAAATGCTCAAATAAACACAAACCAAAGTTATGACGGAATATTGTATATTTTATACAAAGTTAAGGTTTTTTAATGCCACATGACAACATTTTAATGCTTTAAATTAGAGCTGAATGATTAATCAATTAACTATTTTAGTAATCGATTAATCATTTTCTTGACAGAAATGTCTGATTTGAGCCCAAAAATAAATAAAAGTTAGTATTTTTGACAAAAATCTTGTCTCTTTAAAAGGTAGGGTAAATGTTTTTCCACAGATCTTGTCATGTTAACACAAATCTAACATGTCCAAGATGTGAAAGTTATTCATGTTTAACATTTATTATTTGGTTGTCAGGCACTAACCAATCAGTGACTGTTTGAAATGTTGTTTCTTGAGGGACAATAATGAGGAATTAAGAATAAATGGTGTTATTTCTATCAGAAATATGGTTCTCCTTTCAAATTCTGCTTTAAAGACATAAAATGTAGTTTTTGCAAGTGAAATACTTGAACTAAACAGACAAAAAATACTCAACATTTCTATCAAAACATACAGTTTAATGTGGTTTGGACCATTTTTCATGAATGTAAGACATAATAGATCAAGAAATTTAGATTTTCTGTCGACTGGAAACAACTGTAATACTTTTCAGTGTCATTTAAAGACCTCGATTTTGGCACAATACTGTTATACAAAACTGTTGGATAAGTTGTCATCTCTGTAAATCTAACTTTATTGAAAGTGTGTGACATTATCTATCTATGGAGGGGTGTGCAGTGTGACTAAAAGAGGGGCCTGTATCTACGGGTGGACACAGACCTGGTGCTCGGCCAGCCTCTTCTGGATCTCCTGGTGGTGGAGCACGCTGTAGGTGATGGGTCGGGACAGCTCGGCCTCGATGCGACACAGCCACGAGCGGAGATTACTCATGTTCTTGTCCAGCTGCTGCACCGTGGCCAACGTGTCCTTCAGCTTCTTCACTCTGCAAACGCACAATTTTATTTAACATATTAGCAACAAAACAGATTGTTTAGGAAGCCTCGGTTATTACATACAGTGTCATACGGGACAAAGATATTCTCAGGACTTTACGGCGCATCAAACACTTACGCCGAGCCGCATTGTCAGGGGGAAAACAGTAAGTAACAGGACCCAGGTATCTCAAACTTCACAGGTCTCCATGGAAACGCCCCCGCCCTCCTACTCCCCCCCCCCGTTCATCCAAAAAAACCCACACAAAAACCCACTGGGGCCCACACCGACTGGAGGCATAGCAACGGCCGTGTCAATATAAGATCTCCTCTGCCGCTAAAAGCCTGGAGTGTGCTTCATTCAGGACCCACACTTCAGTTTCCTTTGGACCTACACTCTCCTTTAGGGAAACTGTACAGTGATAGAACACAAGCTGTTGTGATATGGAAGTGGTTAGTGGTAGAGCTAAGTAACTAGTACAACAGTGGTTCGAGTGTTTGTTGAAATATTTGCTGGGAAAAAAAGGATTATCTTGTTTTTAAATTCCCTTTTTCCCATGTCAGTAGCAGTTGAAAAGCATATAATTCCAAGTAAAACTTGATTATTATCTAATTTTACATGCAAAGTGATGTTTTTTCTCAATTAAAGTGCAAAATACTTGTTCCATTAGCAGATTATTTACTTACCCCCTCAAATTAAAGGCAAATTTACATCTCTTCTACATTTGCGTAATGACTCACATTTTAGGTGCATTTCTATGTTCTGAACAAAACATCTCCAAACATTTGGGTGAATATAGTAAAGTATCAAGGGGAAACTAGTCATTTTCTTTTATTGTGTTGAATTACCATCTTGGTCGTCCAAAAGGACTAGTTATACGTTTTTCTTTGAAGCACAAGTAGCTCGCTGCCATTTTTGTTACACAAAAGTAGCTAACGGGGTGAAAAAGGGAGACCCCTGGACTGGAGGCTGCTATTGTAAGCAACACCGTCTGACTCTTTCATAAATGTGGGCTTTTGTAGTATTAATTAGCCCAGTGTTAATGATTCAGACGAGTTCTTTAGCAACAATTCAAAACCAGACGACAGTGAAGAAAAACCACAAAATGATTTGCATTGCAATAGTCAAGACCATTAGCGAAACAATAGGCCATAGTTCACAAACAATACAAACAGACAAAACACTGGATTAGATAGCTGCATAACATCACTGCCGAATTCACCTCACAGCAGGCAGTCATTTAATATTATTGCATGAAACTTGTTGGAATATTTGACAAATTCCTAAGCAATCTTAAATTAGGCGCTCCGTTAGTGAGGATCCACTCGCGACCACGGCTCAAATGCACTCCATAAACTCCACAAAACCAAGAAAAAACTGTGTTCCTCTCAGAACAGAGGTCTTGGATGTTTTATTATAAACAGATATAATTCACTAATAATAATGGGACAGAGTTATAACTTTGAATGGTATGCCCAAGTCTATTGCATCTCTGCTTTGAATAGGAGAATAAAATACAACCATGACTGAGGAGGGACTGCTAAAGGAGTATAAATAGTCCCAGATATTAACATGTGGTGAGAAGGTGTAATTGCCTCATTGCAATAGAGGGGAGCAACGAAAAGGAAGTTAGCATGTTCAGACTTTAATATAGGTCAAAAACGAAGCAATATTGAAATATAAGAAGCTGCAAAATTACTCACAGTTACATGGGCATTTGAATTTGATGTTGGGTTTGATCAAATGAAGTCACTATGAACGGCTAAACACTTTATATTGAAGTCTGAACATGCTAACTTCCTGCTAACTTTAGCCCACTTTAAAACATCAACTGTGCGCTCTGTGAATCTTGCACAGTCGTCCTTTATGCACAGCATTTACTTTTGGAGCCTAACTCAGCATATGCGCCGCTGGGATGAACAGAAGTTACCATTGGCCTTTCGAAGACATATGCCTTTGCCTCTGTCAACGCCTTTTTAATAAAAGATCCTAAATTAGAACGATCTCACAAAGCACCCCGCGGTCGACTAACACAGCTCCACTTTTTATTTATAGCCGTGAAAGAGTTTACAGTGAGTAAATCTGCCCTGAGTTACTCCTCCGCATTACAGATACGCTCGCCCGAGTCAAACAAATTATGTCCCCCCTCTATTCACCCGGCCTCTGCTCATGACAGCGCTGACAATGGAACAGGGGCTTCACACTGGGGCCCGACAAAGGCACAAAAGACTTCGGGGGTCCGGTCCGAGCTAATAGGAGAGAAAAGGCTTAAGATATACAGTAGTAGTGGTGGTGGTAGTTACTATACTGCGAGAGACTAATGAAATACTACTGACATTTGTTTTAACACTGTGATGTTGGAGCTTTTGTTCTGCTTGTGCTTTTTTCTTAAAGGGCAAATGTTCACTCCAGGCAAAAGGATTGTACAGCGAAAATACATAACTTTGAGAATGTGCTATTTTAGATAAGAGGGTGTGCAGATGAGGTCATGATGATGTTCAATGTTGAGTAATTCACTTGGTTAAAATTAGTTCTGACACCCGGCCCAGAAGGGAGAGTACTCTGGGATGTGTAAGGAATGCCATGTCATGTGTGATCTGTTGGCGAGAACGGTGGCTGATTGGTTAGCAATCTTGCCTCACAGCGAGAAGGCCTCAGGTTGGATTCTGGGACCATGTAGGCCTTTGTGGGTGGAGTTTGTATTGTTCTTCGTGCGGATAGGTTTCCTCCAAGCGCTACCAAAACATCCACTTTTCGCACTTTCTTTGAATGCCTCTTTGAATTAACACTCTTAAACATTTTTGATCTTCTTCTTCTGACCTGTACATTTGTTTTTAGAGCTCTACCTGGAATCTGCCTGGAATCATTATACAAAACAATAATATCCATATAATTATCAGTTCCACCATTATTCTACCACACAGGCTGACAAATTGCATCTTCATCTGCCATTTTCTAGAATATTGCATGATCAATTGGCTACTAGATAGATACCATGGAGCTAAACTACGGAACAGATATATCTCTCTTCTGGATTCAAGGTCAAGGTTTCTTTATTGGTACCCAAAGGTAAATTATCCATGTATAAACACAAACTTAAACAGAAGTTATTGGCTGAGTGGTTGTACAATATACAGTAACTGAAATGATTGTGTGAGTATTGACTTGACTCTGTAAGCAGACTTGGCTTCTACCTCTCCCATGCCACGCTATTTTTTGTTGTTATTCACACTGTTCATTGGCTTTCTTTTTACCTTTGTGTGTGGTATTGTAGCTGTAATATGAGCTAAATACATTTTTTATTTAAACTCATTATTATTTACAGTAATCCAAATGAAATATTGTCATGAAGTGAAGTCTTATCTTATCTTAGAAAATAGTGCTTTGACTAAAACTATGACAAAATATTTTAGTCTAAATTAACACTGCATACAAATTACTGATGAATACCAATGTTTGGTGCAACAATGTTTACACAGTTTATAAAGAAAAATCTTTCTTTATTAAGCCAAGACACTGCAGGTGAATACGGGAAGACTTTTAACTGAGTGATCAATTTGAAACTTTGTATAACTTGTATATTATGTGAGAAAAAAAAAATGTATTGCAAGCAAAAAATGTGTATATTTTGTCAACACAATCTAAATAATGGCTCGAGCCAGGTTTAAATTGATGTTTTTATTGTGTTGATATATTAGTTAAAGATGTGTTCAGAGGGGATTATGTTTTTGAATTAACTAGTTATTTGTGAATAAATCTATATACATATATATATCTTTTTTTATTTCGAGCGAGTAGTGAGCCAGGCACAAAACAAACAGAAAAAGATACAGCAAAATATCTGTACAAAATTGACTTGAAATAGTCCGTGCAGTATAGTCACTTATACATTGATGATTGAAATGATGGAGTGGGGAGAAGAAGAACTTATTAAACCCCACCCCAATCTGCCAAAAAGTAAATAAATTCACAGAAAAACAAAATAGCTGCTTCCTCAATAATCTCAGAAATACCTCATCAACAACCAGTGTTATGCAAAACCACACATACAGTACATACTGACTCGTAAATACACACAGATATTACCACAAGTAACAATGATTATCAAATACCAACGATGGGAATGGGAATACCACAAGGCTAAGTACTATCCAACTGCTCATGAACATGATTAAACCTCTTCATCTCTGTATTGTGACCACACATTCTGTTTATAAAGAGATTTGAAATGGTACATGTTTTGACATTGCTTTAGTTCAAGTCCCAGACTGTTCCATAACCTTGAATCTGTAAAAATAAACAAATTTCGCCTTTTTTGGGTGGGTTCAAAACTAAATAAATCAGAATAGGAATTGAATACTGAAAAATCCCTCTGAATAAACCTTCAAAATATAGTAAAGTCCAAGACTGTAAAGTTTGGAGTCTGTAGGAGCTGCTAAAGTGGAGATGTTGTCGCCACAATGTGAGAAAAATGCATTTGGAGGAAATGGTCATTGAAGTTACAATTT
>OMNZ01054524.1:0-10267 GCA_900303255.1 Lesueurigobius sanzi | reverse complement strand
AAGAAAGGAAAAAAAGAAAAAAAAAAAAAAAAAAAAAAAAAAAAAAAAAAAGAGAAAAGAAAAAGAGAGGGGGGGGGGGGAGAGGGGGGGGGGGGGGGGGGGGGGGGGGGGGGGGGGGGGTAGGAGGTAGTGCAAAGATGGAGGGATGTGACAAGCGAAGGAGAGAGAGAGAGAGGAGAGAGCGTTAGGCTAAGTCCAAACATGTGAAGCTGGAGAGTGGTTATGTTTTGAGCAGTTATCTGGGAGCCGGAGAGGAGCAGCTATCTGAAGGACTAAATTGAAAGACAGTGAAGCGTGCACCAGGGAGGCGGGGCTGAGACAAAGATGGCCGCACTGTAGAGGCTGGGGTAAGAGCAGAGGACGTGCGCCGTTCGAGTGGGTTATGATGGGGAAATTATGGCGCTAAACAAATTGTTACATACTAGAAAATGTCTGTTATCATTGATGATTTACTGTAAACTGGTGTGGTTTGGCCAGCTGCGCACAGAAACGGCAAATTGAGAGGATGTTTGGTGAGGTTAGTGTGTACGCAGCCTGCCAACAATGGGCCTCATTCACGAAACAAACTTACGAACAAATTTGTTCTTAAGGCCGACAAAACACACACAAAAAAATCATCTCTCTTTAAGAACAGTTTTGTCTTCTTAAGAACGCTTCGTGAGTCAGACTTAAGTTTTTCTTAAGTTTCTCCTAAGTTGTACTTAAGAACTTTTTCAGTTCACTTAAGAAAATATTCATGAATGAGGCCCAATAAGTTCAGTCAATAGAATGCATGGCACCTTTGCTTTCCATCACAGTGGCTTTGATGGCGCTCCGGGATTGAATGTTTTAGGGTTTCGTACAGGGCTGCACAATATATCGCAAAAAATATCATATCACAATATTAGGTGATGCAATATCCGTATCGCGAGAAGCCACACAATATCGCAAAGTCTTCCATCCATTTGCCAACGCTCTCTAAAACAAAACATGGATGAACATGGATGTGCAGAAGTTCAGTTTTAGTTATAGCTTTCCTAATATAGTTAATTTTTTGGCCTTGGTTTGGTTCTAATTTAGTGTTTTTGGAGTCTTCTTTTGAAACAATTTGCTGAAAAAGATATTACATGTGTCTGAGTTGAACGGTTTATATTAAGTATCGCAATAATATCGTTATCGTGATATTGCATGCCTGTATCGCATATCGCTAGTTTTTTCAATATCATGCAGCCGTAGTTTTGTACCAGAAACTTACCAGAAACCCTAAAACAATTGGTCCTGGGGCGTCATAAAGGACGCTGTGATGGAAAGCAAAGGTGCCATGCTGCACCCATACAGCCACTGGGTCACTAAAGGTCAAATATGCATTAACATGTTTTTGTCACATAGTTGCCCTTTAATAAGCACTAACAAATGTCATGTTTCTGCCATAAGTTTATGAGCAAATTATTTTAATGAAAGCATGGCCTGGGGGTCTACCTTTGGAATTATATTTTAGACAAGATGTTATTATTATTGCCTAAATATAGAAAAATGCATAGAAAAGTACATTGTCAGAATGGTATCGGGTACATTCATTTTTATAGATGCTGCTGATATAAAATGAGACTAGACTACCAACAAAATTGTGTCATGTATTTGGGCAGGCAAGGTCCAGTGTTAAGCACATATGGCAGGATCCTGATTATATGAAAAAGTAAACCTGAGGGCTGTACAACTATTTGGTTACTGTGGTTACAAAATAAACATTGGACCGCCTTTAGCTTTGATTACAGCACACATCCGCTGTGGCATTGTTTCAATGAGCTTCTGCAGTGTCTAAAGATTTATTTCCATCCAGTGAATTCATTTTTCACCCAGATCTTGCATTGATGATGGAGAGAGTCAATCAGCTTTTGTAAAGCCCAATATCACGACAGGAGTCATCTCAGAGGCCGGTACATACACAAAACAAGTCAATATCAAACATCAAACAATGAAATGTCAGCCTGGGGTTTCCCACATCCTTAGACCCACGAAAACCACGTGGGACAAAACGGAGAAACCTCGAGGAGAACCACATTGGGGAAGGGATCCACTCCTATGGACGGATGGGCCAGATGGTTCCGAGGCCGACGAGTCCCGTAGCGATAGAGTGACCTCTGCACAAAGCCATCACCACACCTTGCTTCTTTAAATGTCAATTTGCTAACTATTTTTGATAAGAGGGAATTTGTGAATATAGCAAACCAAAACATTTATACTATACATTTTAAACGGCAAAAATGTCTATAAACTTGCTTCATGAAAAGAGAATAATCCCAGTTTCCTTAACAACAAGACCAGCGAGTCTCTTCCTTCACGACTTAACATATTGTTGTGAAGTACAAACGGTAGCTTCAAACACCTGTGTTCTTATCCACAGACGAGACAGGAGCTGGAACATTAAAATGCAAAAGCAATTAAAGAGCGGCCACAACGGTGAGAGCCAAACTGCAGCGAGACTTTGATTTTTTTTTTAAATTAGACCAATATGGCTGACTCATCCAGGAATGAGTTAAAGGAGATTCTCTGAAACTACTGGGACTAGCTACTTCACGTATAGCGCTAAATAGTAATGCTAATAGGAAACGAACCCGTGCTGACAAGCTACTTTTCTATTTAGCAGATAATTGTGAATGTGCGCCCTGGATTTAGCAGTATTTCTGTTGTAGTTATTGGGTTTACACTGCAGCTGTGATTCTAATATAGTTTAAATTTAACTTTACAATAGTAGGAAAAAAACTGATGAACTGACCAATGATTGCTTCCTAAAAATAATATGAAAAACAAAATGTAGAGACTATAATTACAACTACAAAAGACCACTCAGTCATAGCTGCCTGTGGTAAAGTCCACTGATTGTTCATGACTTGGAAATATGTTGACGGGAGCTCTCAGTCATTCAGGAGTTAGGTCCTCAAAAAGTTGTCCGAAATGTGGATGGAGTTGTTTAGGGTTGAGGGGGCTGAGTCTCTCGTCCGTGAGACTTCTCAGCTCATGTGTTTGCACTGGTCTGTGCACTGGAGTAAGTACTAATCCCTGGTTTAGGACAAGTTAGTTCCAAAAATCTACACTACAGCCAGTGTTGGGGAGATTACTCTTGTAGAATTGTAGAATGCTGAATACTTGTCTTAAAATGTATTCTGTAACATATTCTGTCACTTTGTCCAATTAGTATTGCATTCTGAATACTTTCACATTGGTTTGTATTAAACTGTATGTATGAATGGGCATATGAAAAACATGTATTGATTTGCTTTATACAGTATGTGTATGTATAAATAATACAACATATGATGAAACACATGGGCTACATTATGCTGCTTGGAACGCAAAAAAAAGCACATTAGAACTTTTCTCTGGTCGTTTTGATCTTTTCTCTCTTGATGTCAAGCAATAAGAAGCCTACATTTAATGATTGGGTACCACAATGTACAGTATTCCTTTGATTTTAGGATAGTAACTACATTCTAAACACCCTCAAATGAAAGAGAAACTGTACCAAAATACAGTTACTCAAAAGTAACACTGACGAGAGCTCGAAAAACACAACAGTGTGGGGCTTTTGCAGGCATTAGCTTACATACACTCGTCCCTGCCAAGAATCATGAAAAAAATCCAACAGAAAACTTAGGAATGAGTTTGGACCACTACTAACAATTTAAATTCAACCAGCTCCCTCTTTTCAATTTGCAAATGTGAGCGCCAGGGTCTTTAGTCCAACATGCAGATCAGTACAACCACGTGAGCTGAAGAAGAGACAATGAGAGGCGAAACATCCTCAACTCTAAACTCCGTAGTCCAAATGACAACCTTCTGAAAAGCTTTTAGGCTAATGATTTGTAAAGGTGCACATCCTTCTGCAAAAGCCGGAGTATGACATTGTAAAGAATGATATGAATAAATAATTAGTAACATAAAACGTGCCAGAATCAAAATGCTGCATCATGACGAAGACGAAAACTAATAAAAGGCTATGAATACTGTCTGAACCCGCTGCGCGTTGAATAAATGTGCTTAATAAGACTAAAAAGGGGGAGCTGCATTGATTTGCATGTTAAATAAGCTTATGGGGATCCAGAACTTGTCTGGCTCAGGGACCGGAGGATTAGGGCAAGAGCTAACGCTAAAGCAACACAATGTAATGTTCCTGGCAGTGGCTAAAAATGTGCAAACAAATTAGCACAGTCTTATTAAACAGTCATGCTTTTAATTAAATATGCTCGGAGACGTACCCTCCGAGCTAATCTGTTTGTTGGGGAGGAAACATTGACAGAGGAAAAATTTTGCCACAAGCAATGACCATATTTAAAAACTAAACTAATTAAGAAAAGCATTTGGGTAATTTTAGTCGGCTATTGATACTAATGGCTGTCATAAGATTAAACTGCTTTGAACAACGTGAGCGCATCAGACGCTCATAACACTTTTGGAGTTGCACCATTACAGGTGGTGGGTGGGTGACTCAAAAAAATAAAATAAAAATGGGATATCAAATTGTAGATAGCATAGACCCATTAATGTGACGTGTGCAGACTAAATTAGGTGTATGCGCACGCAGACTGGAATACTGCATTGTACTAGCATTGACACGCGTTTGTTTTGGTATAACAGCAACACAATGCCATCGTGTTGCGTTGTTGATTGCACAAATAGGAAATACCAACAACCCAGGACTTCGATGGTCACAGGTGCGCCCTTTTCAGAAGAGTAGACGAGACATGCTATGAAACGAGATCCCAAGTTGAGATCAAGAATGCACGCATTTGCGGTGCTCGTTTTATGTGTTTGACATGACATAAAATAATTTTGTAATAATGTTAATCTCTTAGGCCTTACCGTAAACCGCACTGTACAGAGAGCTGCATTCATATATTTAGCGCTTTGAGAAACTTGGTAATCAGGCTTGAAAAGCACAATACAAGTGTAAGCCATTATTATTATTATGATATGGGCGATATTAGGGGATATTCCCATTAGCGTTGTTACATGCCAAAAACATAATGCCTTAGCTGTTAGATTTATCTTGCCTACAGTAGCAGTACTGTGGGCCCTACATGACTCTGCACCCCTTCATTAATTGCAGTATTTATTGTATTATTATACATATTTTGCATGGGTCCCACAATCGTCCGCCTATACTTAAAGTGAGGTTCCTTAAATAAGCTTCGACAGCGGTTCATCATTGCTATTATTCAAGCGTAACCATAGCCTGGCCTTAGCCATCCGTAAACTCCGGTCAATTATCACTGCCCTACATGTTACGTCTGGGTCTGATGTCAGTGGCCGCGATACATAGGATGAACTTCATCTTAGCCAGACCCTCTGTACGAAATGAGTATGAGGGTATGGTAAAACCAGGCTAGCGTAACCAATGTAAACAACTGATATCTAATATGAATAACTGATATGTCATATTGGAAGCATATGGTTTCTGCAGCCAGCATCAACTTTGAAATCCGTCAATTGGCCGTTTTGAACAGGTACTTTTGTAATAAAACTGACTTCTCAGAGACGGAACATCCTCAATTCACACACCGCAGTCCTGTTGGCGACGTTGAAAACCTCTGCTACACTGGAAAAGTCCTGGAAGACTGAGCGTAAACACTTTCATTGAACGTCGCATCGCTGTGCAAAGTCTAGAAATTGATTTAAATGTTTGTCCTTGCTTTAGGCTGATTTTCACATCAGTCCTGCCTTGAATGCTTTACTGACCACTTGTGACTGAGAAAATAGTCCTGATATCTGAAAATATCACTGTTTATCTTTGATTAGAGCCAGTGAACACAAAATTCCTACAGGCTGAGAGTCCCTGAAGAGACCGTAAAAAGTGAGGAGGAGGTGGACAGAGTTCAATCTACATGGTTCAGAACACAGCACCCGGATTCACTTTACTCTGAGCTTGTACTCCATTACAGTAGTACTCTGTAGTTGTGACTACGTACATACTGTTAAGGTTAGTTAAGGAGAGATACTGCAGGTGAGTAGGACAAACTATTTATGCAGATTATTGACATACAGTAAATAGGGGAAAGATTTTCATATAAAAGTGATGCAGCAAAAATGTATATATTTTCTGTGACAATATCTATAAAATGGATAGAGCATTTACATTTACGGTTTTATTTTTGCTGATATGTCAGATACAGAAGATTTTGAGGGGATTTTGAATGTTCTTGTTTTTGGCCTTGTTTTTGGGGTTCAAAACTCAATAAATCAGGCTAGGAATTAGATATTAAAGATGTCCTCTGGGGAAAAAAAAAATCTAAATAATAAAGTTGTTGTTGGAGCTTCTAAAGTTGACATGTTGTTGGCAGATTGTAATGAAAACCTTCAGGAAAACAGGCCCTAAAGTTTTGTAACATAGTACTGTATCAGTGCAGACTATTTGGATGACTTGTCTTGTAAAGGGGATTCCGTGCATCACATGGACTAAACATGTGTTTGTGAATGAGGGAAACACAGTGGAGTCCAACAATGTTGCAGTGATTTCAGGACATGATGTTAAGGGACTAAACTAGTAAAGAATCTCAAAATTGCCCACAGCATGAAAAATCAATGTTTGCATCTGCCCTTTCTCACCTTAAAAAATAAATAAATTGACATATTATGACTGTACAGCATGATTGGTTGAATGAATAAATAAATAAATCAATTTCTATTATGAGTAAAAAGATTTATGAAATACAAAATGTGCTGAACTTGAACATGTCCCATCATCTTTCATGAATAGCAATGGTCTGTGTAAAAATAATGATACAAATTAACCCTCACATCTTACACTCTAACACTCCCCGGGTATTACAATATTTTAAAGTTCCTCAAAAATGCATAAAGCTTGTTCATCACAGAGCAGGACAGCTGCAGAGGGAGTAGTTCAATTTCAGGTTGAGTAATGTGGCAGCAGCA
The DNA here is from genome assembly GCA_900303255.1 of Lesueurigobius sanzi. Taxonomy (NCBI): domain Eukaryota; kingdom Metazoa; phylum Chordata; class Actinopteri; order Gobiiformes; family Gobiidae; genus Lesueurigobius; species Lesueurigobius sanzi. The sequence continues at coordinate 3,358 of OMNZ01054524.1, read as the reverse complement.
GTATTAGAGGACTCATGTTTGTGCATACTGATAGACTTGAGTCCAAATCCCCGGAAACTGTCTTCACTCAAGCAAAAGCTGCAATAAATGAAGCATCCGACCAAAGCATCCAACCGCACTCTACAGGAACTTCAGCAGAAGCAGCAGAAGCACAAGAGGGGAGTGTCATCAGCTGATGTAAATTCAATAGGAAAACACTGCCATCGATATTAACACAGCTGTGGGGTGCTTATAACCAGTGCTTCATTTGTAAATCCAGATTTTCAGGAACACTTGTGTACTGGGTGGATTTTATGGGGGAACAGCCCAAAATAATTGCATATTTAAAAGATATTGGAGTATTTTATTTCCCGGATCCAATAAAGCTCAAAATTCAGATTTCCTGGAATGCGTTCCCCCAAAAGCCGGATCAAATGAAGCACTGCTTATAACACTCTACTGATTTTTTTCAAATTAATTCCACAGTAAAACTCTGAACGCTTGTCAAATGACACAAACTCCATCTAAATATGCTCTCAGGTTCTTACATTTTTGTAAAAACACCCCCTAGTGGCCGGGGGGTGACATTACAGAGATCTATATTAATATGGAATCCTATGGGGACTTTACACCTGCCAAAGTCAACTTAAAAACTTCAAAGAGTATTATTGTTTCTAAAGATAGAGTTTCCTCTTGTGACAACACTAAGGGGTGTATCATTTGTTTAACCACGTTGGTTTTTGTTAAATTTTGACCTTTGGTCTTTGATGGACAGTCCTGTAGAACCGTGGAGGGTCGTTGCTGCTCTGCCCACCCCCGCGATGCTGGAGTTCACACCGAAGACACCACCTCTTAGCCCTTTTTAGGAGCATGAATGTGGTGAATGGCCACTGTCTCTCTATCAGTATTTAAAGTTATACTGTATGGCCTCAAAGAAAGATTTGTCCTCAGCATTGGACCATCCTTCATGTCAGAAGCATGGGCAGCCACCAGAGCAGCACCTGGAGCTTAGCTTGGTGGCCAGGAGTACTTATTGCAAGAAATAACGTTTTGGGTTAATGAGGGAGACCAAAGCCAAGTGCACTAACTGCAGTATAGTTGTTGTAGAAGTAGGCTAACAGTAGTGGTAGTAATAGTAGTAGTAGTAGTAGTAAACCGCCTTTGGCTGATATTATTGGTCTTCATGTTTGACATTGACGTTTGAACTTTACGGGTCTCATGTGAATGCATTATCGTCTTGTTTTGCAATTTTTCGTTCTGGCTCTGATCCTGAGACGCAGCCAAGAATGCAAATACAGAGGGAGTTGGATACAAATTAGGTTTTTGGATTATAAATGTGTTAAAGATTTGTAGCACAATGGGGCATGAGCTAAAATAAACTCATTCACCAATAGAATTACTAAGGCATACACAAATCTAAGCCTATTAGGTTAGGAGTATTTCTTGACTGCTAATAATGTTTCCCTCAAGTGGGTATAATTAATGGATACACAAGCTAAATAAATCTGTCTGATGAACTGCTGGAGAAAAGGTAGCATTGTTGGGCCACGGAAAATATTTTAAAAGCGAGTTTATGGTAAATTATACAGTTGTTCCCTAATTAAATTCAATAATCGCGCCGCTCCTTAAGACCCGCTCTGGATCCGGAAGTAAAAATCCCTTTATTTTACCCAAACAATTTTAGAATGGTAACTACTCACTGATATATTACATTCTTATTCAAATTTAATTTTATGTGTGATACAGTGTTGAAGACTTGATTGAGGTCCCTATAGCGTCTGTGTAATCTCCTGATGGAATAATCCCACATATCATGACGTATGGGCAGATCTAAGGTGAGAAAGTCTGACTAATCCAGAGCACCCTAACACTGATGATTTATAAATTGGGATTACTTACCACCACTCAGATTAACTCCAGTTATTAAAAGATTACAGGCCTGGGTGAGATTAAGACACTGAACATATGGCATGATGTTGTAGCCGCAGCATAAATATATTAGAAGTAACACTCGGATTAGCTTTGAAGTCTGCAGGTTGTATGTCGCTATGTCACAAAATGAACTATGCAAAAACAATTAAGATTCAAGTTAGACTCATGAAAACTAAAATTACAAAGAAAACCCAAGTGGTATATTCTCCGTTTTGTAGAATAATACAGTTCTCTCATCCCTGGTTTAAAATGAAAAGAGCTTTATATCAAGAAAACTAATTATGTGTCTTGATGTACTGGGCTAAATGCCAGCTCCGGCTCTGGCTGACTCAGAAAACATGCTTATATGTCTGCATTTTAATACAAGTTTGTCATAGCCTATAATTGGTGAAACTTAAAAAGGGAATAATTGAAAGTATTTACACCACTTTATAAAACTATTAACACTGAAGTCCATTTATAGAGGATATGCAGATGGCGACATAGCATGGAAATGGACAGCAAGGTCTCTGTTTAGAATAACAAGGGATGTAAGTACATCCTCGAATAGCAGTCTTGGAGGAGCGTGTCCAGACATTTTGATTGGGATGACCCAGAGTGGGCACTCACTGTAGTTATTCTGGAGTGGCACCACTTGAGAGCTGAACACTTAAGTTTCAGCTTTCAGGGAACTTGCATGTTTATGTTCAGCTATTTACCCATATTTAATATAGTTTGGTAATATTGAATGATATATAGTGTACATGGATGGTACTTGATGTCATTACTTGAGTAAAAGCCATAGACCTTAAATAAAGATTCACATAGCCCACGTGACTTTCTCCACTGTTTTCAGCGAGGGCTAATGAAGCAAATTCATGCTAGCACGTGCACCGCCGTCATTTTGCTTTTTTGAAAACAATTTCATATTTGGTATGCGCCATACGTTCTCATGGCAACCGCAGAGCCAATTAGGAGTGAGGTTCTTGAAGGTGCCCACTGCCCACCCTTCACTTGTCACATAAGGGGTGTTTCTCAATCGCAAGGTACCTGGCCTTGCCTTGGTGAAATGTGGGCGTGGGAAGGCATCCACATCATCACTCGCTGCCCAAGTGCTGTTCCAATTGCCATGTGCTCCAAAGGCATGTGTCCTCCATTTGGTTAGCCTGTGGCTAACTTTCCAAGGATACATCTGTGTTGCCTTCATTGCCTTGCACCAGCTAAAATCACCCATAATGCATCACGGTTGTTAAAAAAAAAAACTGAAAAAAAGGTGGAAGGTGGATTGTGTGATTTGTAAAGGCACTGAAGTGCACATTAAAACCAAAATATATGCTTTGACTTTCTTAGCAGACCTGCCAGTGTTTGTTTGGACAACATTTTAATAATGTATTTTAATATAATTTTGTTTAAGTTGTAATAAAGATTTAGTCAGTGATTATCAGTATTTTTTGTTGAGGAAAATAAA
>OMNZ01054511.1:7389-17582 GCA_900303255.1 Lesueurigobius sanzi | reverse complement strand
AAAAAAAATAGACATTTGTCGAGGGCTAAGAAGATAGTCTGCTCGGGAGAACTTGAGATGTCATGACAAAAATTAAGTTTAGGAACAGGGATAATGTTAAGGTTAGGGTTAGGTTTAGGTATATTTTCAGACAAACCAACTCATAGGTTTATCCAAAATGACAGCAGACCGTCCCTCCCCGAGCAGACGATCTGGCACTAACCTTTCTCGAGTCACGTGTCGGACTTTACCAGGAAGTCACTACAACATTGCAGCGCTCCATCAGTACGCTTATCCATTGCTTATCCAGTTTGACATGTTTGGTATCCACATGACACATTTCATGCAACAAGCCGTAATCCATATATGGCATTTATTTTCTGGAAGACGCCAGCCGCAAACGATGTTGTAGATATGTGCATGCACACACTTTACAAAACTTTAAAGGGACTCAGCGGAGGTTGTCCATTTTCATACTCGTAACTGCAGTCTCCATGTTAAGCTGGTGAATGACTGCTGCCTCGGCCCGAACACGCAACTTTAGAGTGACAGTGCAGGCTTATAGCGGCAAGTGAGTGGGATAGGTGTGGGCTCACAGTACAGCGCGGGACACTGCTGGAGCATGTAGGGCAGGGGTTGGGAACCTTTTTAGCTAAAAGAACCAAAAAAGTCACGTATATAAACATTTATTTCCATGAGGTGGGGGTAATCATTTAGTTCATTTAGTGATGTCTGTTTTTTAAGGATACAATTGGTTTGCCCCTGTGTCCACATTTCTAAACAAAATGCAAAACAAAAGCATGGGCCCCAAAGTGAACAGCCTCTTGTTAAGTTTCACTTTGACGCCACAGAGCAGCCTTTGGTGTTTGGACTGTTCCTGGACAAATTTATGTTTTCACATGTTGGAAAAAAATATTTTTACTGTGATTGGACACTGCACAGGTGGAGAAGAATGGTATTTTATGACCAACGTGGGATTTTATAAATTTGGACCACAATATGCTCTGCTCTGGATTGATACACACAACATGGTCGTCTTCAGGGGAACCCGAAACAAGCCCACGCTGTGTTTTTTTTTTTAATTGTGAAATGTAATCCCCATTACTCATGTGTAGAGTCCCTTTAAAGTCTATTTTCTCAAAGTGACGTTTTTATTCCACTATTGCAAAAAAAAAAAAAAATCTCCACTTCACTAGCTCCTACAGCAGGAGTAGGGAACCTGTGGCTCGGGAGCCAGATGTGGCTCTTTTGATGACTGCATGTGGCTCTCAGATAAATCTTAGCTTAACACAATGAGTAATGGGTGCATTGTGCTCAAATCTATCGTTTTAGTCCATATTTTCTATTTTATAACCACCTCACTCTTGTCATGCGTCTGTGCACCACTCAGAGCTTGTGGCTTACCACATTACCAATTTTATCCTTAAAAAAAACGGAGATCATAAATACTGCCTAATAATAAATATTTATTATTTCATAACTAAATGGTTTCAGCCCTAGTAAGAACTATTTTATGTATTCGATAACTCCAGTAAAACGTTGTTTAAAGAAATTATAAATTCTGTAAATTCTGAGACTTATTACCCTAAAGTTGTTGTCTTGTTTCACATATTTAGTTCTATTCAGAGTAAAAAAAAAATGTTGTATGGCTCTCACGGAAATAAACCTTAATATATGTGACTTTTATGGCTCTTTTAGCTAAAAAGGTTCCCGACCCCTGTCCTACAGACACCGAACTTAAGAGTTTAGTGTAGTTAGTGGGTTGAAAAGGGGATGGGATTTGAACTGTTAGCCATGCTCCAAACTCATTCACATTTCTGGCAGCCTTTCACAGCGCATCAGAAGAGATGGCGAAGAGACAGGGGCGTTCCACCAAATTTTGGGCCCTGGGTACAAACTATCTTGGTGGGCCCCCTGACACATATAGTGCTATTTATAAACAGATTTCGGAGGGCCCTTCCCCTGCCTTGGGCCCTGGGTACTCAGTACCCTTTTTTTTTTCTAGAAAAAAAGATCAGATGCAGGATCTTTATTATGGGTTCATGCTTCAGGAATACAGTCTCAGTGGCATATCTCATATTATTTTTCATTCCCTCTGAACTGAATCTTTGGGATCCAGCCGCTCAATAGACTCATTATTGATCATAATCACAAGTGAGATCCATTCACACCATTATCAGAATTCTGGGATTCCGTCATGAACGTCACACCATTAATGATATTTCAAATTATGCCAGAAGCAGGTCGACTTTACCCCATAATCTTAAGTTTTGTTTAGCCTGAAGATTCCACCAATAATGTGAACCACGCACAGCTGTCGGGACTGTGGTTTGGACGGCACATTTAGTACATATCTGGGTGAACATTTAAAAGAAAAAGACAAAAGCTTCCTTCAAAACTCTTGTCATATTGTTTTGATTTCACATGGACCCAGGCTCCGAGCAAGAGCTGCACATCGATCACAGCATTCTTACAGACGACAGCAGTGAGAAGCTGAGCTGTTGTGAAAATGGTGCATTTGACCCGGAGTTCTGCTGATATCTCTTCCATTGGCTCCATTTGTTTTTTCCTCTAAATGACCATTATGACGAGATATCGACAAAAATGTGTGTGTACATAACATTCTCTAAATATTGGTTAATATTATTTTTATTATTTTTATCTGCAAACCAAATGTGGTGGGTTTATTTTTTAGAACTGTATTAAAATGTAGATAGCATTAGCTCAACTCACCACTAGGTTGAACCAAAAGCCACCGAGTCATGATCAGCGCCAATCACAGAAGAGGCCTTCTGGATCAGTCTGTCCAGTCTATTAGTGTCCCTCTTAAAGAGAGATGCCCCAAATTCACCAACGTGACGCTAAGAACACCACCGAATTATATGTAAATACAAAGACACGCCCTCTAAACTTCCATATATGGGCATGACAAGAGCATGAGGCAGTACTCATTTACATTTACTCAAGCACATGTGAGTAACTTTTTGAAGTTACTATACTTTTTGGAATAATTTGATCACATACTTTTTATCTCTGTAATATTTTGAAGTTACAAATGAAAATTGTTTAAGTATGCAAATTTTTAAAATTGTATTGTAAATAGCCTACAGTATTTTGGCTAAAGTATCATTCATCTGATCGTGACATGTCTGAACCTGCCCAGAGCAGAGGGTTACTAACAAGCAGCAGCTGTCACCTGTGAAAGTCTGATTTAGACTAATTATCTCTGCTCTATAGCACCACTGATCTCTTTCACCCCCCCCCAAAAATATATATTTTCAAATTTTACACATGCTATGTAAGATTTAGCATTTTTGGATCCATTTTGATCATATTCTAAAACTGCAGATTTTCTGTGCGTAAGAGTCCTCCTGACCGTTCTTAGGATTTGTTCATGCAGACGAACTCTTTCAGCTAAGAACAAATTTTGTGAATGCCAAAAATGTTCTTAAATCGGCCTTAAGAACAAATTTGTGCGTAAGTTTGTTTCATGAATGAGGCAAAACATGCTCCTAAAGACCAGCTAGATCAGTGGTGCCCAAAGTGGGGCCCGTGGGCCACATTTGGCCTGCAAGGGGTTTGAGTCGGCCCTCAAGATGGTGCTTAGATTGATAAGGAGTAGTTATTTTGATTAATTTGTGACTGGATAGGCTGTCAGAAGTATCAAAGAACGGCAAAACAGTATGTCCTACTCAAAAGCACTGTAGTTAAAGGCTATAAAAAGATAGATCTGTTTAAATTTGGTCTTTACATGTGAAACAGTAAAGACCCGTGGCCCTTTGCCTGCTAATGTGGTCCTCGGATGCCTAGTTTGGTAGCCTGGCCTTAGCCATCCGTAAACTCCGGTCAATTTTTATTTCCCTACATGTACGTCTGGGTCTGATCTCAGTGGGTGTGTTAACATCGGTTGAATTGAGTCGGACCATTCAGCGAGCGGGGGAGGCGGGTGTTGTAGGTCATTTCCAGGCATATGCAGGAAATGATAATATGGATGGCTAAGGCCAGGCTAGTGATTGGGTAAAATCCATGGATGTAGGTAAAATCAGATCCAATCGTTTCAAACTTTAAAAGGAGTTGACCCTCCCACCTCAAAACGGAGATCAGTTGCGTAGGGCCAGACCCTCTGTACGAAATGAGTACGAGGGTATGGTAGGACCAGGCTACTAGTTTGGCCCTCCATGGAGAAAACTTTGGGCACCCCTGAGCTCACAGAAAATAATATGTTTGCAGTAGGCAATAAAAGAATGGATTTGTCATATTTGGCTCCCTTCAGTCACTATCTCCATGAAGACGAGCTGGAGACATCCTCGCTCATAAGAGAGAGCCACTCACAGTAATAAAATCAATGCTTGTATTTTATTGTATTTATTGGGTGAAATGTTACGCAGTGTACCTTTTTAAATAACAATAAAGTGAATTCAAAATTGCCACACAGAATAAGCCATGTAAAATGTGACGAAAATGCGGTCTGAATTTTGATGCAGTGATATACTGTAGGATTGGCAGCTGTATTCAAAAATAAATAGAAAAAGTAAATTATAGCTTTAACCCATATGCCTCTTCAAAATGCATACAATTACACGTCACAATCACCTTCTGATAACCACTTTACTGAGAGTTCAGCCCCCTGTTGTTCCTTTGCAAGGTGCATACTGTAAATCATATATAATTATATACTGTATTAATATTAAAAATGTATTAAAAAATATAGAAGTTAATGCATACACGCATGACATTAATATACACTTCAACATTTAAATATAGTTCTGCGGCATACAAGGAAATAGTCCGTGGTGCTGTTTTCTTTTTGTGTAGGATTTTCTTTTTGTTGCAATGCTACTACTACAACTACTTTCACTCCATGATACTTTCCAGATCTCTAACACCTGCCCTCTTTGACTGACACTTCAGTTTAAAAAAATAAATAATAATAATATAGCCTACATCTCACTTGCAGCCTGACATCGAGGGCAGGTGGGATGGATAAGGATCTCAAATCAACCCTAGTAATGGATGCTGTATTCTTCTAAAAGGAAGGGGGGGAAAAAACCTTGGAGCTTTCTTGTTCACCCTCGCTTCTGATCAGAACATCTGGCGGGGCAATTTACTACCCCCACAAACTGATGACTGGAAAGGTTAAACCACTAAAATCTAATATTTGCCTAGAGGGGGTCAAGGCACCGCAATTACAAGGTACAATCGGCACGGCTAATCAGCTGGTAGCGGCGGTGGCGGCGGTGGGGATACCGTGGAGGGGGGCGCGCTAGCTAGCATGACCAAATAGGCCCGTGATCACAAGCCCAGTGCCTCTTTCCTCTCCTGTTTACTTATTAAACCTCATGTTCAAGGGCCTCACAGCAGCCACCATTACCCCCAAACCCCCACCATCCTCCGGCAGACCGCGGGGGGAGTGGATTTAGATCCCTCTCCAAACGGGAACTGGAGCCTGGCGAGAGAAAAGTAGCAGTGGTGTTAATCAGTAGATGTGGCTCCTTTTGTTGTGAAATGAGTAGTCCAGGCCGGCGGGCATGAGCACCTGAGGGCAAAGGGCCGCGGAGGTGTGAGGGCCCCCGGGAGGAAATGCAGCAGAGGGGGTTAAGATTTGTTGGTGGAAGTTAGGTTAGAAAGAATGGCGAGGTAGACTTGAGGGGTTTGGCAGTCGGTCGTTTTTTTTTAAATTTGGGGTCTATAATTGTCTTTACCACAGTGAGAAGATGCAACTATTTCTAGTCTAGGTCAATTTCAATCATTCCAACTGGGGATTATAGATCTGCAGTTTCACCAAACACAGAATGATGCAGTGGTTCTCAAAAAAGTGTCAGGTTTGTTCTACCTTTCCTGCAAATTTAATTCAGAAAAGAGATGCTTTTTATAGTGCATCCCTTATAATTCTTCATTGAAAACTGCATAGATTTGCAAATTTTGTTCAAATAACAAAGCAAACAATGTGCTGTAAATACATATCACTAATGTTTTAAATGTTTTGTTGATTGATATTACCAATACCTATATTATTGGTTATTGCTTTCACCTCACAGCATGAGGAAGAGTTTGTCTTCCACACGTCTGTATAGACTTCCTCTGCTCCGGCTTCTCTGGTACGAAAAACATGGACAACAGGGTCCCCTCTGGAGCCAGGACACCCCTGTAAAAGTGATTCTGAATCCCACTGGAGGTTTTTTCATGTCTCATGTTCATGTCTTCTAATTTTAACTTTTCTTTGTTTACCTGCTTTACTAGTTTCAGCTATTGACAGATGTCTTCTCCAAGATGGTGGCCCAAGCATTAGCTAAGGTTTATGCTCTGTCGTCCTGGAGGTGCACGTTTCCTGATCTCGATAGTACATGATCCTGGTTCTTGTTTCTTTTAGCACAGATGATGTGGTTCTCCCTCTTGTAATGATCAGATTTGAGACTGATGGTTTTCCTGTTGTGCTTGTTGTTTTATTGTTCTTCTTTGTCTATCTGCTGCATTTCCGGGTTACATCACCGAGTCAAAAGGTTTAACGTTGATGGAGGAACCCACACATTAGACAATCTAACCCAGGATCTGTACGCCATGAAGTGTATGTATAGGAGGATCGTTGTTGACATCTTTTTTGACATCTGTGCACATGAGCGGGTGGTTGTGTGGCATTAAAACAAACGCAATGGCGTGCGCAGAAAACATTTCCAAGCGAGTTAGCAGGCGAAACCCCCAATATATAAGAGCGTCTGAAGACCGGAGGAGGTTTAGGGAGACACTAAAAATCTGCATTGATGACAAAATCAACATATGAGCCCATATGAGATCTGGAATGACGGAAAAACGTTAGTCCGACTCACCTCTGTCTTGGCCACAAATCTGCTGAGGAGACATTTTTTCCTATTCAATAGAAAGCCCTGGACCCTTCATTCATGAAAAATGAAAGGCTTTCAAAAGTCTGGAGGCCCACGATTATGTTGTTTCAAGGAAAGATGGGCCAATCTCTTCTGCGAAACAGAATGCGGTGCTAAAGTCACAGGTCAGACCTGGCCAAGCAGGGTTATCGCCAAAGAGAACAGCGGAGTCCTCACTGCAGTGCAAATCCGGGTTGATCAGTGTCCTTATTTATTTAGTTATTTAGAGAAATGTAGTGGCTGTTGCACCGCGAAAACAATATGACTCGGTGGACGAACGCCTACACTAGCTACGCAAACTTGAATGTTTTTTGCTGTTGTTTGTTCATCTTCTCTAAATAACAAGTACATAGTCATTAGGACTTGCCATGAACAAAATGAGCCTCAAACTGTCAGTTGCTGCAAGAGATGCACACTGACCGGAGCGTCCGGGTTTAATCTCCTGATCGCTCCATTTCTTTTGTTTTTCACAGTCTTTTTCTGAGGTAATTCGAGAAAAACTTTTTATCAGGCCCCAACAATCGACTACGCAGCAAGAGTGAACCATCTGCTTCGCTAAATCCTCCTCCAAACGTGCAAAACAATCAAACTACTCGGCTTAGCTATAGGGATATGCTGCTTCTTGCCACACAACCACGTCATGCAGTACGCCGAAACATAAACAACAACGTCACAAAAGATCCTCCTATAAGCAGGGCCATCAACAGACGTTTGTGGTCCGAACTCATTACGAACTTTACAAACACATTTCTTAACGTCCTCACATAAGACTTTATATGCAATACAGTCAGAATAATGTAAACAACAACTAGCAGTTAGTTTCGCCATTAATAAAAAAGACATGACAATTAGATGCACTGTGCACAAAGGTCTATTTTCAGAAATGTACCCCGCTACTGGAAGAAGAATCAGCTAGGCTCGCTGTATTACATGTGTCTAACCCAGTTTGAATCAGACAGCATGTTGTGTTCTGTTTGCTTTCTCTAATATGAAAATGTCTGAAATACAGTATGACACGCTAATAGTTTTATAATCTCGTTAATATCTATGTCTGGCTTGTCTTTTGCTCCCTCGCTCCGTGCTGTTTACTGCCTGCTCTTTGACTCACACTCCCTAATTGACTGAGTATCGGGAGCCGGATTAGTCTATAATGATATATCACAACTGTCTGTACGCAACACTTTTGAACAAGGCTCGGGAACAATTACCAGTAATTAAACGTGTGCCAGTTACGGGGAAAGATAATTATGTCCTTCGTGTATAGCACCAATTAATTACTTTTTATTTCGGCGTGCCAGGCTTTTCAGCGGCGGCGGCAGAAGGCGTTTCGCGTGGAGCCAGTGTGTTTGCTCGTCGTAAATATTCTCACAGCGGTGCGTGTAAATTTCACATGTCGTGAATTTACTGGCCCACAGAGACACTGGGGTAAGGATGCTCAACAGTGGGTCGTAAGAGACTGGACGTTGGTCAGTACAGGTTTGTTTTGTTTGATTGTTTGTGTGTTTATTTGAACAGTTTACATTCTTCGTTTTGTTTTTTCAAAGAAATTATTGTAAGCTCAAAAAGAGTAGGCTGAATCAAGGAAGCTTATGTGCGCCTACCCCATGTTCAAAGTTATTTACATTTGTTTGTCTAGGTTCTCATTCGTACAGGACTTATCTTCAGTCTTCATCTGTACTCTGTAGTTGAAGTGTAGGGCGTTTCGATCTTAGTCCAAAGATCGTCATCAGCTTAATAAGACTTGAGCACGCTGTGGGTCTCTTAAGAGTAAACCAGAAGGAGGAGTAAACCTCTAAGTCCCTCCTCTCTTGGTGCTAAAGGTAGGAGAACATCTAGCCTATTCATACTTAATATGGCTCGTTGCCTCTCTATTGTCTCACCCTGGGCTAACTTCTAAGTCTGTTGACACTCCCTTATGGCCCTGCTAGTCCCAAGAGTTCAGGGTCATTAGCATGGCAGTGGAGATGGTTTCACTCTCAGGTTGTTATTGTCAGTAGGTTTCTGTCTCAGTAGGTTGTTATAGATGTAAGAAATAAATATGTATAGGCTAGCACCAAGAGAGGAGGGACTTAGAGGTTAACTCCTCCTTCTGGTTTACACTTAAGAAAGCAGTCCAAGCCCGGGTCACACTGCACAAGTCCCTTATGGCTCCTCCTGCAGGTGGTGGTCTACAGGAGGACGGCCCCACGACGCTTCTTCACCTCTTGGCGACGTAACCAGCCTTGATGGTCTCTCATCACAAGAGGCTTCTGAATAGGGCTGGGTATTGATTCGATTCACGATTCATTTTGATTTTCAATTCAGTTAAGGATATCACGCAGTACCAATTTTACTTGGATATGGTAGACATTCTCAGAAGAACTAACTAACACTTTTTTATTATTATTCCACTAATATATGCTTCTATAAACATAAAAGGCTATAAACCTGACCTTCTTTGTGCCATATGGGTTTTTCTCCATATTTGTATCTTTTAGAAAACAAAAAATATATTTTTTGCACCAAATGTTACCCCATAGATTTGCTCATTTTCGCACAAATGTATCTCCATACTTTTGCCCTCCAGGTGCCTTTTTTGCCTCCTAAACAGAGGCAAAAAAAAGAAAAAGTTTTACCTAGTACCGTTTGAATCCCTGGGCGTGAGTGCAGTGTCAGCAGTTCCTCAGCCTTTTGGACACGAATTTTCAACACCACTTTACAGAAGAACATGGCTGGGCTCATTTAAAAGCCTGGGCCCATTTCAAAACCTGAACCCTCCTCTTCCGAACGTAGATATTTGCTAAAGCCATGTGCGACTTTAGCGTTAAAAGATCAATTTTCGTGTTTTTTTAAAATCGATATCAGGCTATTCTAACCTAACCTCTAACCTAGGACCTGTTTGCCATGGGAGACCCTACCAGGAGCATAAAGCCCCACACAACAGAGCTCCTAAGATTATTCGGGTGCTCAAACCCCTCCACCACGATAAGGTGGTGGTTCGAGGAGGGGATATTTACAGACACCAATCGCGAGTCGTCTTTCCTTATGGAGGACTAAAACTGACAAAATAATAAATAAAAAAAATGTCCACATTGGCAAATAATTACGGAGATATCACTACAAATGCTGAGATTTAAAAAAAATCATTGAAACCAACAAATACATCTTTATTATTAATTTCTGTCTGCATTTATTTATTATATTTGAATAGCGATAGCAATGACAACTGTAACAAGCAGCAAGTTTTAGCTTTAGTTTTGAAATGGGCATAATGGTTCATTTATTTCGCTCTGGATTGTTTTCATGTCCTACTTTTGTCAGGAGTTTTCTCACAGACACACATTTTACATATCTCCT